>MU151328.1:0-17250 GCA_015584085.1 Macrolepiota fuliginosa MF-IS2
GCTTATCCCTTCCTCTAGTACCAACATACTATGGGAGTCCCAAGGACTTAATTGTGGATAGTACTGGAGGCAACGCTTGCCTCTGGCTTATCTCTTGAGTGGCTTGAAGCAAGTTAGCTTCGAGCATAACATACTAACTATCAAAACCAATTGACTGTCATAACCAAGAAGTGCTGGCAACAATGGGTTTAGTGGCAGGGATTTAGACCCTATGTATATCTGCTACAATGGCCCTTCACACAGTCACTCAAATGGATCAACAGATTCCACACTTAACTACATCAATGCTGTGCCTCATGGGAGGTTGGTGTCCACTCTCAATATAAGGCTTGCTTTTCCATACTACACATCATCCAAAAATTATCCCTTGTCTCTTGACTTCACCCATCTATACACCAGGGCATGTTTGTAATTCCATTTTCCAGTGAAAGCTGAACTTAAACTGAATCACCTCATACCCAGAATCTCACCAAAAATAGCTTGTAGACCTGTCAACACACCAGTTCTCATCTTGCTTGTAGAATCATAAGGTAATAAAGTCTTGCGCCAACAGTTGTGACCACTGTATGCATAATTCTATGGTGGCATACCATTGGTCTAAATTATTGATAGATGAATATTTCCCTCAGTCGGTTTTCCCTGCACAAAGTTGTTTACTTCTCAACGGTTGGTGCTGTCCTCCCTAGGTAGTGAGGTCAAAGCTGAAGATCAGTCGCAGCTACCCAGATTAATTCTCAATGACTATAGTCGTCGAATCTGCTAGGGATTAATCCAGCCAAATCGTCAATTAATCTGATCTATGGGGTTCAGGTGGTTTTTTGTATGGCTAATTAATCACTATGTGGAGTAAAACACTTGGGCCTTCACATTTTAGCTAATACTTATTCCGGATTCTGAATATCCCCTTCAATTGCGTTTACTGGATTAATATAACCATCCGGATTGGATCCAGATTAATCTTAGTGGATTTGACGGCTATAGTCATCTGGATTAACCTGGCTAGCTGAAATCCGTTGAACGCCGCTGGGTCACTGGCCGTCAGAGCACGCCCTCATCCCTGTTGGAGGGAAGTCCATCCAGGACTCCATGTTTAAGTTACAGCGCAACATATTTGTTTTGACAGATTGTGGGTAGGACTGGGCGGCCGTGGATGATATTCGCGGTATCGCAACTTCTGTAGCTATACAAACAAGCCCCAGCACTACAACAGAATAGCTGTAGAAAGGTTACTAAGAGACCCTGCACCATGGAGGTTGTGTGTTCACGTTCATTGTCATTCACCTAGCTGCTACAATTATAATAACGGACCCGGCACTGCAACTAGGTAACAAGGCATGTTTATAAGTACTCACGGCATCTTGAAAAAGGCTACAAGAAGTGATCCTCAACATCTCACTCCCCTATATCCCCCCAAAGCACACCAAGCCTCCCAGACGCACCGTTATTGCTTCACACAAATGCCCTCGGGCGAGTCTCCTCTTGTCAAAAGTATAGAATTGGCCGAAGGGACGCAGGGGCATCTTCCTCGCACTCCACCATCTTCCCCGCGGTGGTGGAAGTCTGTCAAGACATGGCGCGGGTGGAAGCCTGCCATGAAATGGGGCTCTTGGAAGCTTGCCGCGAAATGGGGCTCCTGGATGGCTACCCAGGCGTATAGGGCCGTGTTTTTCATTACCTTTGGCTCACCTATTATGTACACCAGCCGACTTCATAAATTAGAGACCGACGCAACATCGGCATGGCAGGAACTCTTGCAGTTTGCCACTCAAGAAGGCGTTACAGATGGGTTCAAATTTATCCGTAACCTGGAAGGCTACGACATTAACTCCATCCCTGAGGACCTTGTCGCCTATCGTAGGTTCGCGAAGATGTGGGAAAGACTCGCTGATAAGTTATCGGAGGAATGGAAGATAATGAATGTTGTGTCTACGCTGCTCGTAGCGTGAGTGTCTCTTGGAAAGAGGAGGCTATGGAGCACTTGATCATATGTTTATTTTCAGTGGTATCTTGACTATCTTCCAAATTGAGGGCGGTGTATGCACGGAGCTGAAACGAGGCTTCGCTTTCGCTGCGCTGGTATGTGCATTACAGTCTTGTGACGGGTTTTCTGTTAGCCGGTTTATTTTCTGGCATCCGCAGACCAATCTTAGGGATAAGATGTGCTACCGTGAGTTATGTATCTCCACTTATTCTCAACACTCAATTCAGTATATCACAGGGGGGCCCAGGTCGCAGAAGTAGGGCCTATAACGTCCTAGACTTGCTGTGGAGCTGGTTGGGATTGTACGCTAGAAATTATTCGCCCAGAGATGTAGACTAATCTTTCTTTTGTCACCGGATCTATCATCTATATCAATATTTGGGTGATGTTGTTCGTTTGGACACCTGTTGAGGATGGGACGTCGGGATTTGGCGTCATACCCAACATCCTTTTTTCTGTTATGAGCGTCCTTCAACTCTGTTCCATCTGTCTCATTCTTTTCGAGATCTATAACGGTGGCCAAACTTTGGATATTGCTGCAGGGAAGATGATCCAAGACGCATCGGATGGAAGGCGTCTCCCACAATCTCCTCCCCAGACGCCCTCACTCCCAAACGTTTTTGAAGTTGAGAGGACCGTCCAAGAAGCACCAGACGAAGGGCACCACGTACAACCTGCTCCCTGGACCCCTTCACTACCAAGTATCTTTGAACCTGAGGTATGTATTATCTGCCCACTCTCTTGAAAGGTCACAGTAACAACGTCCATGGGGCGTAGGGTCAACCACTTCATGTCAACGGAAGTTAGAACAGCAAACTTTATTCCTCACAATATGTACATACACGATAATAATGTATCTCAACACCACACGAAAACGAACAATTCTGAGCATTAACAAAAACAAAACACAAAACAAGGTCAGTACAATAATCACCTCCCAGGATCAAACCTCGACATCTGCCCCGCACAATACCCATCCCCATCCTTCAACGAATAATCCTGGGACGTTGGGCGGGATCCGGGACGCAACGGCAGCGGCGGAGGCGCCGAACCAGAATACGCATCAAATTGGGCGCGAGATGGGCTACCAGTACCAGGAGGGGTGCCATAACCACCTACTCGAAGCGGCAACGGGAGAGGTGCCGAAACACCATGCGCATCAAACTGGGCCCGGGACGGACTACCAGTACCAGTACCAGTACCACCCGCAGCAGGGGGAGGTTGGCCGTAATTTCCTCCTTCGTGACCGTAGCTGTACCCGGAACTGGGGTTGTAACCATACACGTAGCTCGGATTTTCCATAGGCACGTATTGGCTCTCCACAGATGGGGGTACGTATCGTGCTGGTTCAGGGAACATCGGTGGCAATGGCAGTGGCAGTTGCGGCGGTGGCGCAGATCCGGCTGGACGTAGCATCGGTGGGGGACCATCACGCATGTAATCAGAGGATGTCCTAGCAGAGGGCTGAGGTCTTGGTCGAGCAGGAAGTGGTGGTGGCAATGGTTGTTGGTCGTGCGCCGCCCCAGGTGGGGGAGCCGAAGGAATAGTGGTTTCGGAATAATACGACGCGTAAGCATCCCCTTCGTACATGCGTTGCTGACCCGACGACGTCGAACCTGCACTGACATCTGACCCTCCTCTCCTATGCCCCCCTACCTGCGCTTGAGTCGAAGCCTGATGACTCAACGTCACCTCCCCCTCCCCCGCGGTCGGCTGCAACTCATCCTTCCCAATTCCTCTATACTTCATTGCGTACTCCCTGCACCCATCCACAGTCTCCTTCAATCTCGGATCCTCCCGATCCCACGCATGCACGATAAACCCAGGGAAATTAAACTCCAACAACTCCTTGAGCTTGGGCAACAACGTTTTATCTGGGGCATACGTCCCACTGTTATTGTCTATGACAAGCTCCCATTCCACCTCAGCGTCCGGCGTGCTATCCGAAAAGGCTTGCCAGCCACCTTTCGGGCGTGGATGAAACTCCCCCGAATACCGAACCGTCTCAGCGCAATTTGCATGAAGTGCGTGCTTCGATGCGAAATCGACAAAGAACGCAGCACCCGTCTCGGAGAACCTAAAAGAATCATCATCCGACGAGATGATATACGTATACACCGCCGGTTTAACCCTCTTCGCGTATTGCGTAGCCACACCCGCAGTCGCCCCACCACCATTACCACCACCGCCGGTGAGTCGTTCATTAACAGCCCCATGCAAGATGTCCACCACATCCGTCGACTTTTCAATAATCCCAAACCCATTAGCCGCGGTACGCGCATACAACATTCGATGTCCTGCTTGAATCCCCGACCTTACTGCTACGGACGCAGGACCTGTGCCGAATATCTTCTGTGCTGCCTGATATTTGACGTTCCAGTGCTGGTGGGTATCGCCGAAGAAGAGGGGCACACCACGGATGTACATCTTCCAGGTGGAATAGAGACGTTCTTTATCAAGGTTGGTGAGACGGCCGACAGTGGGTGAGAAGTGGCGTGAGTAGCGGATGGGGCCATCGAAGAGGTAAGGGAATTGGTAGGGGTTTGGAGAGGGTAGGCTTGGGGTGCTTTCAATCTGTTCAAAGTGAGTATGTTATCGTGTGTAGTAGGAGAAGTAGGACGTACCTTGAGCCAGAACGTGCCTCTGTCTCTGCGGAACATGGGTCCGATGATCTCTGCCTCTTTCGCACCGGCAGCAACGCTAACCTCAAACTCGCCGACGTAGTCGTCCGTTACTGTGCCCTCGTCTTTGTCCATCACCTTCACACGCAGTGTCGCGGTGCTAGGAACGTTCTTCACCATCCACGGCTCGTTCCATACCGGCGCTAGAGTGTTTTTGATCACCTTCGAGCTATCATGCACTGAGCAGAAGATCAAGACAAGAGATGAAATATAAACATACACAAATGAAATGCGCTTATCAATCTTCGCAACAAAATACGGATCTGCCGTGCCCACAACATCCATCTTTGGCAGACCAGATGCGCCAATAAACTACACAATGTTTAGACTGTTTTTCCCCACTGAACAAAGCAAAAACTCACCTGAATGTTCAAATCAACAAATGTCGTCCCCTGCGGAATCTCAACAACGACTTTCTGGCGCTGTACCTTGCTCAACGCCGACGTCCAATGCCCACTCGATCCTGATCCACCCGAATCCGTGCGCGGCCTTGCGTTCTGTACAGCGCCGCCCAAAGTCTCGAGCATCTGGGTCATACTGAACGGATTGCGTTTCCCTCCCGGCATGATGACAGTAGGTGGTGCGTCGATGGGGCGTTGTTGGATTGTTGGAAGCCTGATATATATATATATATATATAGGTAATCAGGCAGTCTATATATATCCACCACTGGTTGAAACACCTCAGTGGGCGGTGAACCGCCCCTGCGTACATCTTCGCACAGCTTTGTATATATTTCTCCATTTTTCATTGCATCGTAACGAAACACAGGTACATCGAATCGAGCAGAGCATTCGTAACTGAAAGAAATTAAAGAGCGTCTGAGTATGGGTCAATGAGCGGATAGGAGTTGAGCACTAGGGGGTATGAATGGGCTACGGAGGCTGGGTTAAACGCACAATCGTATGGAGGATTCAGACTCACCAATTCAGTCGGATCACCGCCTAACCCCAGGTCTCTCTCAAAGCTTAACAGGCACACGGAAACACGCAATTACGACCCCTCCGGAATCCAAGACGCATCGAACCCAGCCAGGGGCGATCGTCTCCTTTTCACATTAGTATTAATACTGTCATCAACTGAAGCGGGCGCCGGCGCAGAGGCTTCAGGTTTCGGCTTTCCCCTGGCGCGATCACGATTCCTGAATCGGAACATAAGAGAGGCAACGGCCTGCTCCGGCGTCATGATCGGCAGCTGGTATTGCATGTGTGGATGGAAAGGTAATGGCGGAGTTGACCCAGGAAAAGCAACAGACGGGCCCGAGTTCGCTTCTCTCGACTCTCGTAACCCAGCACTATCGCTATCAACATCCATTCCCACAGTCGGCTCGAGGGACAGGGGAGTAAGATCCAACCACGCGGAATTCACCTCGTTAAACACCAGATACGAGCGTAGCCGACTGATGAACAGCGATTCCTGCGCATCAAGCGCAGTAGTAGCACCCCTTCCATTTAGTCGCCCCGTCGGCCTGACCTCAACATCGACATCCATTTCTTCCTCCTCCCACCCACCCGGCACCGCCAGAACTTTCGAAGCTGCCTCGAACTCCCGCCACAGCCGCACGCACGCAACACTCCGGTACAGCATGCACATGAACCTCAACTCTGCCACTGCCTTCTTGCTGCCTCCCTTTCCCCTCCTCTGTGACGACGATATAGCGAGGGAATGAATGGAAGGAGGTTTTGTACTCCTCGTTGACGTTGACATTGACGGTAATGTCGAGGATTGTAATGAAGTTGACGTCGATGGACATGAGATGCTCGCCTTTCTCGCTCGTTTCCGTGGAGGGGTAGGTGCCGACTGATCCTGATCTTGCGCCGAGCACGGATCTATATCGTCTTCTCCTGGCTCGGAGGTGCATGGGAAAAGGTAAGGCTGTGCGAGACATGCTGTAGCTCGTTTCCTGCGGAGCAGAGAGCTCTGGCGAACGCGTGTCCGCGTCTGTGCTGGTATAGGAATTGTCGTCGTCGTCGTTGTCGGGGGAGGGGATGAACTCGATGATGGGAATGGAACACTCGTAGACATCGTCGTTGTTGTCGTTGCCGTTGTTGTCGAAGGAAAAGGCACGAGGTTCAAAGAATCACCTCCACTTGGTAACGCAGAAACACTTGTCAAAGAGAGAGTACACGTCGGCGCAGCCTTCTTTGCTGTGAACCCGAGGTGCTTTCGTTTTGCGGCGGTGGAGTTTGTCGAGTTGAAGAGGGGCAGTAGCGAGTTGAAGTTTGTCATTTCGTCGGGGCGGGGAACAGGCCTTACTGCGCTTATTGGACGGGATATATAGTCTTCAGTATTGTGTCACGTGCGTTACCATCAACTCGCGTCCTCCATAATTGAGACGCGTTCTCACGTGCATTGTCTCCCATTGTTCTCTCAGGGACAATGTCGCTAAGCTCTTGTCCTCACAACGTACGAGTTTGCGTCTATCCTTACCCTCGACCCCAGATCACCTGCTCACACAGTCCAGCCACAATCTCATTCTCCGTCCCCAGCTGACTCTCCGCCACCGATCACTTCGCCGGGGAGCAGAGCTTCGAAGTGCCAAGTAACGTACTCGCGAACCCATCGTCGTTCCGCATTCGGAGGTTCTCGTCCCGGTGCTTGTGTGACAGCTCCGTGTTATCTTGGCGCCCACCCTTCGATAGATCATCATAGACACTATCACAGTCTCAACCCCCGTCCCCTCGTACTCCCAAAATACGAGTCTCACACTATCTCATGGCTTCTGGGCCTTGGGGGATTAGCTGCAGCCTAAACGACAACGATCCAAGCTCCTTTAAATCCTCCGCGTTGCCACATGATTCTTCCGCCCTGACGAAGCATTTCACCTCGTCGCCACTAGGCCAAAAAAACTATTTTCATCAGTTCCTGAATTATTTTCGACCAACGTTCGTCTTGTGGCTTATGGCTCCACCGTCCTTCAGAAGACAACATAGCTTAAATAAACCATATTAGCATCGAGCTAAACCGGGAGTATCCAGCAGAACCTAAACTACCGGCTCAAGTCTGTCCCCCCGACGCCTCGTGGACAACTCACCCCAGACCCTATAACAAAACCCCTGAGTTCTTGCGCACATAGCTGTCTATCGCCGTATTGGAGAAATACCTGCCTTAAGGGCACGAACACGCGTTCCGTGGCCCGGGGTTAGTACCAGAGGATATTGGAGTGCTGTGATCGTGTTGGACCGAAGCTTGGACGAGGTCTTCATTGGTACCTCGTTTGTCATTCGCCTCGAGTGATCCCGTTCCCCTGCGTCCCCGCCGCTGTCAATTCGTCCGGACCGCGGCCTATTTATATACACATACTACGTTCTCAAAGGTTAATCCAGCGTGTCTAGTATAAAGCTAGTAGACGGTACCTACTGGTTGTCTCATGCTTTCCTCCTGGTTGCTTCTCGTACGTCATTCATGAATCATGTAGTCCGTCATACCACAGACCCCCATGGGATAGATGATTCATTTCAGGGAACATACGTAGTAAAGACAACACGACACACAAGTACAAGTCTAGTATGCACTCCTCCAGCTCACGGGTTGCTATGGGTACAAGAAACAAACCCATTACGCACAGGGGCTCCAGTATGGGTCATACAACCCGCCTGTCGGCTGTTAAGGTCTCAAAGTCGAGGTTATGTCCATGGAGGTGGAGGGGACAACACCAAAGTGTTTTAGATTCCGTCAACATTTCAATCGCGATGCCCGTGACAGCCGCGTTTCTGCACGAGAAATTGCACATCAGTTTAACAAGTCCTATTATCTATGCATGTGTGATTGTTCGAATTTCAAATTCCAAGCTCCGAATCGCGGGGATAAAAGTGATAATCATCCTGCATAAGAAATACCTTATTGCTTCCATTTCCCATCACATACCGCCTTCTCTTCGGCGCTTGCGTCGGTAACGACAGCTTTTTCCTGAATCCCTTCTAGCGGGGGATGAAAAGTAGACTTCGGTTATGAATACAAACGGCCTTTGAGCGCCAGCTTTCAGGTATCTGATAGTTGGATGAATTAGGCGACGGAAAACGAGGGGTGTAGATCACCTTCCGTATGAATGCCCCAGCCGTATGTGTCTAATGTCTCAAACCAATAATTTCCAACAATTTTCCAGTTTCACGCGCGACAATTTCTCCAGTGTATCCGTTCGCAGATATTCATCCCCCCAACAGAATAGAATGGAAATCACGTATATCTTCATTCATTGCCCTGGGCCAAAACTGGGAGCTTACTTTGTCAATCAAAGAAGCAGGTCGGCTGCGCCTGTCATGGTAATGTTGATTAATATAGCCGCGTACCTTCGCCACCGTTTGATGCCCTACATGACGCATCAATCGATAGAGTCTCAAATTGGTTCCAGGCAAGCACTGTCGTACGTCCCGGGGTTCATCTCAACCAAACCTTTGCGGTGTATGTCTCTCAACACAGCTTCTGGATAAGTCATCTTGGGCCAACGGCATCAAGGCCACCAAAGAAACGAACATTCGCACATAGGTTCTAATGGCACATACAGGATATGATCGGGGCATAAACAAGACTCAACGTGCAACTTCGGATCAGGAGAGGGGATGGTATGGGAGTGTCGATGTTCTTTCGTCAGCTCGAGATCTGGTGCGTTTTACGTCTATTGACTGTATTTAGTGTTTTCGGTGTCCGTCTTGGATCGAAAGTATCTGAAGACCATTGTATTTTTGGTGGTTGAGTTGTGCGTAACTTTAGGGGGAGAAGTACTACATACGTAGACTGAAGACAAACATGTTATGAAGACTGGACACACGGCAGAGTAAGAACCCAAAGTTCACCAGGAACATGGAACTGGAAGCAGGCACAGCTCTTTCGACCCCTACCAAGCATCGTGATGGGATGGGAAGGGGCTTTATCTGTCCAAGTGGCGAGGTTCTTCTGGAGGTCAGCTTTCCAAGTTGGCCTATCGGATAGATTCGTGCCCCAAAAATCCGCGGGTACTTCGCCTTGGTTGTTCACGATCCTCGCCTGTATTGCGTCCATTCAGACGAGACACTACCGATAAATTAAGAGCTCTACTCACATAGCGGAGGATCCTCTCCCATACCGGAACAGTGTCCCCCTGGCCAGCGGTACCCCATGCAACTCGAAGGCTAACACCACGCTCCTTATACCGCCCGATTTTAGGATCAAGGTCGAATCTAATGTCATTGAAGTTGAACGATTGGAGCGGGATTGTTCTGAGGACACCCCAATGTTTCAAATTCATTGCAAAAACCTGCGGCTAACATGAGAAATCTCTATGCGAGAAAGACGGGAGCAACCAACCGATTCTGGATACACCAGCATGTTGAACATGCCCACGTAATCAACCACTTCCCCAAAGTCTAGGTCCCGAAAGAAGACGGCAAGCCGGGAGAATTCATTCCGAACAGAATCATTTACAAATTCATCTAAAACACTCATTAGTAAGTCAAGCGACCAGCCAAAGCTCCTGCGTTGGATATGCAGTCGATCCTCCTTGTTAGCTATTGGCCAGGATAGCTTGATCCTGGTCACGTCAACGTCGGATGTTTCTGCAAGCACCTTCAGTGACTAATTCAGGTGCTTGGATTGTCAGGGACTGACCAATGCTATGGGACTCGAGCAAAATGCGGATCCACCGAAGAAGAAGATGTTGTACTATCTCTGGTGCTATGACATAAAATGCACCAGACCGAGAAGGCGAGAGGAGATAATCATAGAAGGATGCATGAGACGCTTGTATGTCCTCGGTCAATGCGTTTTGAGGTTCAGGGATTTCTAGAACAGAGTGGAGCCTCTGAAGTGCACCGTACGCACGACCTTGGGTAATCCCGAGCCAATTGCAGTTCAAAGCAAAGTTGCCTAGATCGAATCTGGCGGCGTACATCGCCAAGAGCCCCAAGGTGGTTGATAACACATCCCGAGGGATTTCTGAAAGAATCCGAGTGTAAAGCGCATCGAGGGTCTCAAAAGGGTTGCATCCTCCACCAGATGACGAGGTAGATTCAATAACCTCAAGAACCGTCTTCAGCCGTGATTCAGGGTCCGCATAAGCCGTGTCTCCAATGAATCGAACGATGGTGGATGGGAAAATGAACAGGCCAGACGATCGAGTGGCTATGGTGGAGAAATCCAACTCGGATGGCCACTGCTGTAGAGATGAGGAGATAGATTGTGGATATCTCTTTTGAATTTTGGCGAAACTGGCCCGCAAATACGTTTCAACGTCACGGCGGGCCTGATCCGAGTCAACAAACACTTGTATTTCCTCATAGCTCAACTGCACTCCTTCAGAGGCAAATGCCCCTCGTATATGGGGCTCAGGGCGACTCGCAAAGAGCCAGATGAGGGGAGACGTCGGATATTGGAGGGAGAACCTGCCGACGAGTGAGATAATTTCGCGCTGCGCCTCTTCGCCCTTGCATTCATCCAGGCCATCAAGAAGTATCAAGACAGTGTCGTGGAGCCCGTCCATCAACTTCTCTTCCGCAAATGGTCGGACAATGAAAGCTTTGAACTGTTCCCGCATGGACTTTTCGATCAGCCTGGGATCAAGGGCGAACAATTTGACGATATAGTGGCGATAGGGAGGATATATGACTGCAAGTCGGTATGCAATAGTGATGAAAACACATTGGGGATCGTCACGGCTGTTTGGCCGTGAAAAGAATAGCGTGGCGCCGAGGATAGGGGTAGGAGAATCGGCTTCGGTCTCAGCAACAGTCTGGAGGATGGCCGACTTGCCGACACCAGCAGGCCCATGGAGCCATAGGATCTTGTGTTTGCGAGCGGGGTTGCGCATCCATGACTGAATGCTGCGGGATATGTCGAGCCTCGTCTCTGGATAGCAGCTCGGACGATGATCAGATGAATCGAATTCGGCTCCGACTATGGTGTGTTTTGCGAGCAATTTCATTGCTATTCAGATTTATACATGAGACGAGCGCTGGTAATGAGCGGTGGCGGAACGACGTACATTGCCTCTCATTAGTGCTATCCCCTTCTATCATTGTTGGTTTGTAGATTGTGAAGTGGTGTGCACCACTGAAATACTCGGTATGGGGCGTTGGATTACTAGTTACGACTCCAGAGGGTCCAGCAGGGAAAACACTGGCAGGGTGCCTAGCAGTCGAAGGTTTTTTTGTCGCACCAGTGAGGAGTTCGTGGGGGAAGTTTGAATTGTCGGTCACTTGGGTACTGGGGGACCTGGTAACCAGACGTTGATTATCTTCCAGTCCGTAATTAATGAATACAAAGGTCAGACGAACCTTGAACCACTGTCCCCACTTCCGTACTCTATAATTCCTTTCCGTCTCTTCTTCCTTCCCCACATGTCTGGGCTATTCTCGTTAGGATTGTCGGTGACTTCGCTTTGCTTCCTTTTATTTCTTTTCATGTTCGTGTGGGACCTATAGGACAAGGACTGGGAATATGAGGTAGGATGATGATGAGGCGGTGGAAGCCGTGCGGGGATCAGTATATTGACTGGTTCATTCGCACGAAGAAGCTCCAGTTGCCGCCCAAGCGGCTTATAATATCTCAGGGGTCAGAACTCGGGACTGCGCCAGTGTGCAAGGTGAAATATTCTGTGCGGGATAAATTAGAGAAAGCGGAGGTTTCGGGTGTGGAGGGGGGAAAAGGACTATGAGAGGTTAGTTGAAGTGGTCGAGCAGGCTTTTTTGTGGGAAGATATTTGGTTGTGAGGAGAGGGTAAGCCTACTGCAACTATGAAGCTGTGCGATGTTGATAAAAAGGAGAAAAATCGATCTATTTTGGCG
The DNA here is from genome assembly GCA_015584085.1 of Macrolepiota fuliginosa MF-IS2. Lineage (NCBI taxonomy): Eukaryota > Fungi > Basidiomycota > Agaricomycetes > Agaricales > Agaricaceae > Macrolepiota > Macrolepiota fuliginosa. The sequence continues at coordinate 12,420 of MU151328.1, forward strand.
CTCTTCATTTTTGTCTGTATGAGATTCAGTGTCATTCGGATTGTTCGAGTGCCAGGCAACGTACTGAAGAGCAGAGCCAAAGTCGTAGCCTTCCCATATTGTTCTGGGCTTAGTAAGCTTATTCACTCGTAGTCTATTTCAGCAAGTACATATAGACATAAAATCAGAATAAAGCCACGAGCTGTTAATATGAATAACCGGCGGGTGTGGATGTGCGTGAGGCATTATGCAGAGCGTGTAGTGTGAGCAGCGGATTATCGGGGATATTCTTTGCCTTTCTTATAGATAGTTTTGATAGAATAGATAAGATTTATATCTAATCTATTGCAGCGTGAGCCCTTTATACTTGTTTATGGTTAGATTTACGTATATCCACCACCACGACTGGTGCACACTACCGCAACTCAATCGTTATTTGTGCAAGCAACAAATCCATTTCGCCTGGGGGCACCGATATGAGTCATACAGCCTGAACAAGGTGCGTGCTCATAAATTCATTTGAGGAACGGCAAGAACAAAATAAACACACCACAAAAGTGCTCCGTACCAAGGAGGTACACAACCCTATCGGGGCCTGGGGGACGATTACCTGCGAACGGGGCGCCATGCACCAATGGATACTCGACGAGATCACCCCCCTCGCAGAATGGGAACTCAACTCCTTCTCTGTTACCGAAGCGGTGAGGGTATTTTCCACTATGGTCGAAGTTCATATCAGGAAGGATGGACTTGTTTAGGATGCACGTACCCAAAACTCGTGGGGTGTTCATTAAATGAATTTCCTGTTTCTACAGCGTTCATAATTTCCGTATTGTCATAACTCGCGGCTGTATCTATGAGCACTTTGTAAAAGATAGTTCAATATGAGCTACTCACTGCCGCAAGTGCACGAGTACCCAAGTACTTGGGAGGCAGCGAGCAATATAACACCGAAGAGAGGCTTCAACATCGCTCAAGTGGGGGGGATGACTGTGGGACGAACAATTGAGGAGATACTGGGAGGTTTATATACGAACTCAAGAGCGTCTGTGGCCCGCGGAGGACGAAAAGTACGGATGTGGTATATTTCACGTTACTCATGAGATGAAGTTCAAGAAGCAAGATTTAAATGGAGTGTGGTGGTGTGGATATACCTTAAATTTCTAGTACCACTGCGCTATTACGACTGCGATCCGTAATCGTGCATCATGCCCAGGATTGAACAAGCACTTGAGGAGCTGTTAAATACACCCATAGGGTTAGGCCCTAACATCACTCTCTTCCGTCAGAAAATGCCTGTACACGACCTAAAATAATAACAGAAATCCAAACTATGGGGTGCTGATAGCACATAATCCGTAATAGTCGATAGTGGTAATTACGTGCTATGTAAAACAAATCAACCTGTCAGGCAAATGAATATCGGGTATGACATAAAGGAAGTTTCTAGGTGGTGATATTGGGCGCCTAATAAAGGGGGGGGTGTGCTTTGTTAGAAAAGCAGAGTGGATTCGTGCTGGAGGGCCATACCTGCTAGAAGACAGTGTATTTGTTTGTACTCTAATGATTTTGTCTCTGTTAGGACCTAGCTCCACAGTGTTTGGCGTCACAAGAAGCCTCCTCCATGGGAATCAAGCAGAAGAGAACCCGAAATGTGCGAATATGACATACTCCAAGCCGAGCCCCTTCGTAATGCAGGAAGCGAAATTGATCTTCATGGTGTCAGAATCCGATATGATCAGACGAGTTGATACATGAGCAACGGAACTTTTAGAATTACTTAGTCACTCAAGGTTTTTCGGAGGCGAATTCCAATCTCTTGGCGTAGTTCATCCTGAACCAAATTTTATTCAACTTCTAATGAAGTAGAGGAGGACGTAGCGCACCTAGAGGCACCGCAAGAGGGAACAAAGGCATTTCTGTGGAAGAAGGTGTAGGTGGAAGAGGGGGACGGTCCCTCTTAGGGAAACGGGATGGGGATCAGTGGTACTTCCGTCGCCTCCTTGTTCGGTACCATTTCCCAGTAGCTCAAGATGGTATGCATGACTCACCGCAGACCCATTAACCCTCAAACTCTACCCTCCATTCACGAGCATTCAGATCACGCCGAACCAAAATGAAACTATTGATATATCTTGACAAACTAATAGGGCTGTTCAACGTTGCGGCACCACGGGACACACCTATGACCATCCATACTCCAAGTGCATAGTTGCATGTACGAGTAGCCACGACAAGCCGAGAGACCGGACTTCCCTCCCAAAAGTGAAGATAGCGGCCTGCAGTCCAGGACGTCCGGTGGCGGCTTTGACATATGCAATAGGATCTGCTCTCTCTCCATTTCTCGGCACCGAGTCTGAGTGTGAGCTTCTTCTCCGATACCTGCTGGCGTGGTGCTCTCTTTTCAGCACCAATCCTAATAGGGGTAAAAAAAAAAAAAGGAAAAAATTTACACTAAATACGACGACGCGGACACCTCCTGTTACATGATGTTGGATGGGTGGTATTGCCAACGAGTTTAATTAGATATCTCATCGGTGCTGTAAGTAGGAGAGATGATCTAGGCTACTGCCTGCACCTGCAATGGCGACGACTTGAGTGCCGAGCTTTGAGGACCAAGCTATGGGTCAGACTGAATATACACTTACAGGTAAGCAAGTATGTTACAGCCAAATGTGACCGTCACGGGCATCACAATGAATGGGCGCTAGCCGAGGTTTCCCTTGGTATCCTCTACCTAGACATACCTCGGCCGTCGACTCTCGACAAGGGCACGGTCACGCTGTGAACCAAGGGGAGTAGCTGGGAGACCCGTCCGCGTCTCCCTCTAGCCTCACAGCCAGGTTATTAGGGGCTTCCTCGACCTCTGATCCATCACTCCCAATCCTTTCGTATGATCGTTCTTCCCATCATACTCATAGTTTTATCTCACCATCACAACAGGACCTGATCCTCATCATTATACGGCGGGTGATTAATGTCTATCGAGGATTGTTTCATGTCAAATACAAGAAGGCCGGTGGGTTGTGGCATCTTCCCAGGAACGTCAGCCCCGCGCTACTTTTCGGGTGAGCGACAGATGCTCTTTCACCATTGTCATCCACGGTTCACAACATCTCAACCCCCCAATCCAAGTCCCACAACATGTCGAGCCATAAGATGGACCATGACCAAATGTGGGCCTACCTTAGCAGTGGCGCCGACCATATCATGACCGCCGGGTCTATTTCATTCTCGGAATATATAAACCTCTACCGCACCGCTTACAATTACTGTCTATCCCCGAGAAAACACTCGCACCTTGTGGAGTCAAGTAGTCTCGGTACGTGTCCCTGTATGTGTGTTTCTCGCACATTGTGTTAACTGGCCTGCTAGTCGGACTCGAGCTCTACGACAAACTCAGTGATTATTTTGCTCGGCACCTCCAGCTCATGACAGAGGTATGTATATGCCTGGTCATCCACGATGATCTCCATTAACCCATACACGCTGATAGAAGGTAGAAACCCTCCAGGATCTTGACCTTCTACGATGTTACGCGAGCGAGTGGAACCGATATACCACCGGTGCTCAGTATCTCGACCGGATGTTCGCCTATTTCAACCGACACTACGTAGCGTGCGAGCGCGAGCAGGGTAACAAAGACGTATATCCAGTCTACACAGTATGATTTTGCACTGCGATGCTCCCGAGTCGTATTAATCTGCCCTTAGCTCGCATTGGTGCAATGGAAGACATACTGGTTCTCGCACTTCCAAAAGGATGGCGCCAAATTAACCAACGCCGTCTTGCGTTTAATAAATCAAGAGCGTGGTGGCGAGATGATCGATCAAGATCTCGTCAAGGGGGTCGTAGGTTCCTACGTGTCTCTGGGTGTCGACGACTCCGACCTCAGTAAGGAGTGTGTTGACGTCTACTGTGATGAATTTGAGGTCGCGTTCCTCCAAGCTGCTAAAATTTACTATGAAGCGAAATCAGCGGCTTTCCTTGCCTCGCACTCCATCTCGGACTACTTCAAGTGGGTGGAGGGGTGTCTCAAGGAAGAAGAGGCACGAGTCGAGCGTTACCTTCATACAAATACACGCACATATCTCGCCAGGAAGTGTGAGCGTGTCCTCATTCACGCCTACTCCGAGCTGATATGGGAGAGCTTCCAACCGCTACTTGACTCTGACAGGGATGAGGACCTACACCGGATGTATGCCCTCCTGTCGCGTATCCCCCAGGGCCTCGAGCCATTGTACCAGAGGTTTGGGGCTCACGTCAGGCAGGCAGGATTAGCCGCCGTCTCCAGGCTCACTGGAGAAGGTGATGTGAATGCCGAGTCTCTTGATCCCAAGGTCTATGTCGATGCACTTTTTGAGGTTCACCTCAAGAACTCGGAAACCGTGCAGAGGTGTTTCGAGGGTGAGGCCGGATTTGTCGCCAGCCTGGATAGGGCATGTCGTGAATTCGTCAATCACAATGCTGCTACTGGTTTTTCGCCCACCAAGTCCTCTGGGATCATTTCCAAGCATGCAGATATACTTCTCCGGGACAACAACAAGGTGGAGAGGGAAGACGCCCCTGAAGGTGCCCTTAACCGCGTAGTAAGTCTGACACCGTCGTTCTCGAGAGCACGTCTGCTGACCATGCGATAGATGATTCTCTACGAGTACCTTGAGGAAAAGAACCCTTTGCAAAAGATCCTTGGTGTAAATTGAATACTGCCTCACTTGGTTTGGAACTTGTATGTCATCATTTTGGCGAAGATATAGTGATCGGACATTGATCATCCACCGATAAAATAAGATTATAGAAGGTAAATGATCCAAGAATAGTGGTCAGGTTGACGGAAGGCTGACGATGTTGT
>MU151328.1:20711-38564 GCA_015584085.1 Macrolepiota fuliginosa MF-IS2
AGTTAGATAGCCTAATTCTATCATCCTTGTTCGGTATGCCGTATCTATCTGGCACTCAATGTGAAAGGCAAGCCCGTACCTATATTAATCTCTCATATTGTGGATTCATGTTTTAAACAGACTTTCGAATGCCATGATCGAATTTATGGAAGATGAGGGAACCTGGGAAAATCCGTAGAAGGCTTCTTTGATTGTGATATTTTTACCCTATGCCATACTAGCCTAGTGGGAAAGCTAAACGCTCGGTCTATCTAACAAGAATGTAGGTTGTGGTATATGGCAATTCACATCGGCAGATAACAAGCTGGTATTTTAGGCAAACGAGGGCCGAGAGTTTCTGGTTGTGCATTAGTGTTAATGGAAGTTTCCTCGTGTTGTGTTGAGCGTGGGATTAGGTGCAGCAAAGCGTGGGGGCAACAAGGGCGACCCGATTGAAATATGTTCTGTGAGGTGACAAGAAGAACACCCGAATCCTGATGGATTTATAAATACGAAAACCTGTTCACAAGATAAATAAGAGGGTGTTACCACGCCGTACATCGCAAGGTGCTACACACCCGTTCCCCTACCATGTCGGTACTGTCGCTTCGAGACATCCTATTTGTATGCATTTGCACACTCATTCACTATACCTATCGCCATCGGCGGAGGCCAATCCTTCCTTATCCTCCTGGATTGCCCCGATGGCCCATTGTTGGCAATGCATTCTCTTTCCCTCTGACATACATGCACGTCTTCTTCAAGAAACTAGGGGACAGACTTGGTGAGTCCAATAGGCCTGAGGTTGAGGTATCAACTTTAATTTATTGGGAAAACACAATTAGGAACAAAAATTGTGTATATGGAAGCGCTCGGTCGACAGTTTATCGTCTTGAATGATGTTCGTATGGCGAAAGATCTTCTTGAGAAACGGTCAGAGCTCTACTCTAGCCGGTGCGTTGGTTGTTTTTTGTAGGGGGAGAAGGAGTTGAGATTCGGACACAGACCTGCGTTTCCAATGCTTTTAGAGGTGTGCGTTGGATTTCCTCATCTCGTTTATTAGAAGAGCCTTACATGTTGTACTAGCGCTGAGGTCAAGTCGCTCTTCGGAACTATGCCCTACGGCGATGAATGGAGGAGTCACCGAAGAATTTTTCAGCAGTATTTCTCACCGAAGAACCATTATCGTGTCGAAGAAAGGGCAATGGAATTCGTGCGAAAAGGTCTTCTGCCAAGTCTTTTTAAAACCCCGCAAGATGTGCATGGACATGTACGGAGGTACGCCCTTCTATCCTTATATAAGCGATCAAGCTCCTCCACTCGTCCTCTGCAGTTGCATGGGAGGGTTTTCGACGTCACTGACATATGGTCTTCCAATACACTGTCACGGAGACCCATTGGTCCTGTTTGCAGAAGACGTCTTCACAAAATTAGCCTTAGCCGGTGCTCCGGGAAAGTACTTGGTCAATCTAATCCCTCAGCTGAAGCACATTCCAGACTGGATGCCAGGCACAGACTTCAAGAGGGCGGCGCATGAGGCGCATGACCAGGCAGCCCGATTGCTGGAAGAACCATTTCAGGAAATGCAGAATAAAATGGTAGAGTTGCAACCCGTTCATATTTCCATTGGCTCACGCTATTCGGTAGGACGAGGGTACACTTTCGGACTGTTTTGTCCTAGAGAGCTTGGATCGCAATCAGTCTAGGCCAGATTTTGAACTTCAGACGCAGCACATCAAGCAGACAGCGATGCAAATATATGGTGGTAAGAGATATCCCCTCCACAAAATGTGTCTCGAGGCTCACACAAAGTACTGGCAGCTGCTTCCGAAACAACGGTTGCTGCCACTATGACGTTTATACTCGCGATGCTGATATGTCCTGATGTTCAAAGAAGGGCGCAACAGGAACTTGACTCCGTTGTCGGCACTGATAGACTACCGGATTTCTCGGACAAACCAAACTTGCCATATCTTTCTGCCATAATTAAGGAAGTCCTGCGGCGAGTTTACCTGGTCCCCAGATTTTAATGAGTCTTTGACTAAAATACTTTCCAGTTGGAATCCAGCCACGCCCATGGGAGTTCCTCACCTTACCACCGACGAAGATGTATACGAAGGATACTATATCCCCAAGGGATGCATCATATTTGCAAACTCATAGTACGTCACTTTGTCAGCCAGTTTGCATGACCTCACTGCAACACTAGCGCGATGCTTCACGATGAGACTATCTTCCCAAGTCCCACAGAGTTCAAACCAGAAAGGTTCATCAAAAATGGTATCATCTCTGACGATGTCCCCGACCCAGAAAGTGTCGCCACCTTCGGTTTTGGCAGAAGGTGCGTGCTGGTACACCTTATGTGCTGCTTGGTGTTGAAAAAACGTAGAGTTTGCCCCGGGTCGGATGTCGCGCTATCCCTGATATATATCACCGCTGCTTCTATCCTAGCCGCTTTCGATATCTTGCCGGCGCTTGACGAGAAGGGAGATCCTATCAAGGTCGTACCTGAGTTTATCTCTGCCTCTCTTATTTCGTGAGTAATTTGGACAGATATATGATGATCGAGTCCTCATCCCGCTGACCCACTATAGCGAGCCCCTGCCATTTAAATGTAAATTTACCCCTCGTCAAGGCAAGGATGTGGAGGGCCTTCTCAAGGAGTACTTGAATTTTGTAGTCATCTAAGTGTTGTATACCAAATTTCCGATTTTACGGCTTAAATTATGTATTTTATTATTGACATACGATCCTGGTAGCACAGGCCGTGCTTGGCCTTCGCAGGGGTAGTGACATGTGTCTTGGTCTTCTGGGAGGTGGCTTAGAAGGGCTAGACGATGACGAGACTTTCCGTCGAGGCTGTAAGCTGCAGGCTTAACACGAGAATAGACAGCGAAGGGGCATCAAGGACAGAGAAGGAATTGAGAGAGAAGGGACGAACAGGAAGGGGGACAGAGGCGACAGCTTGCGCGTGACTTTAGTGAAGTCGTCCGACTGACGACTTACAGAGGCTCTGAAGACGGTTGGTGCGGTTGCTTCGGGCTTCATGTTTTTACTGCTTATTGTGGTGGCCATTTGGGCTGGGGTTAGCATGACAAACTTGACTGTTACTCATTTCCGCTGTAAGTGAGGTTGAGAGGTGACTTCATGAATAGATATCAATAGGGGCCAATGTTTCATTGTACACGGCCACCCATAGGGGGTGACCGGGAGTATCACATACAACAACCGCAGAGACGATGCGTCGTTCGCTTAATAAACACATGCAACCAGAGGTCTTCCCAAGTAGAAAAGGCCAAGAAGTAGCATGTTCGTATGTTCAAGCAGAACTCAGTCTCTCTTACGCCTGTTTCAGTATGGCCACAACACCAGGTCTCTGTAACACGACTAGCCCATAGCTCATTGAGCTCATGTAACGAGAACTGACTACCAGAGGTCCATTTCAGCCAAAGGCGGACACAGGCCGAATGGTGTATGAAGATTCGCGCCAAATTTTGAGGAGCGATACATATCAGTTGAGTCGTCTTCGGCTTTCGATTGAATAGTAATGCCCGACCATTGGGAGAGCATCAACCCCCCACACACTATAAAATCACTGGCAATGAAATGGAATATGGCATCGCAGTCATCTGATTTCCCGACGCTACTCAGCACGGACATCTAAGATAGTATAGTGTAGGGTACCCACGTGGCTGGCGTGTGAAAATGTAAATTAGTATATCTATATGTAGATCTAATGATATTTGGTTACATTCTTAGCTTCTACCGTGACCATGTAGTTATCTCTACCATCCGTTGGTGTATTTTGAGGTTAATGGTACTGTAGTGGGGACTCTCAGTCCGAAGGTGTGTGTGTTTGCGAGCACGACGGCGTCGAATAGGATCTAATGATATTTGGTTACATTCTTAGCTTCTACCGTGACCATGTAGTTATCTCTACCATCCGTTGGTGTATTTTGAGGTTAATGATACTAGGCTTTCGCATACAGCAAACCTACTCGCTATACAACAGCACTTGCTGGCGCTGCTCCCATATTTGGGCTGGTATGTTCACCGGTGGAGCCACTAGCGTATTCATTGAGATTCATACCATTTTCAGCGATAATTAGGCTCTTCAGTGACTCCAAATATCCACTAATGATCAACATCTGCTTCTTTGGTATGACGAGAAGAGCACTCGAATCTTAATAGATTTAATTTACAGAAACTAGATAAATAAGATGGTGTTATCCCGGCGCAGTCGCTATGCGCCCATTCCCTAACTCCTACCATAACATTACTATCGCTTCAAGACATCATTTTTATATGCCTTTGCACACTTATTCACTATAACTATCGTCATCGACAGATGTCAACCCTTCCCTATCCTCCTGGACTACCCCGATGGCCCATTGTTGGCAATGCATTCTCTTTCCCTCTGACACACATGCACATCTTTTTCAAGAATTTAGGGGACCGGCTCGGTGAGCTCAATAATTTCGAAGAAAAATCGCTCATAGAGAGAAACGGCTTAGGAACAAAAATTATATATATGGAAGTGCTTGGCCGACAGTTTATCGTCTTGAACGATACCCGTATGGCGAAAGACCTTCTTGAGAAATGCTCAGGCCTTTACTCTAGTCGGTGCGTTAGTTATTAGATGTGCAGAAACAGGGTGCTGAGTTGGATCGAGACCTGAGCTTCCGATGCTTACAGAGGTGTACGTCAGGTTGCCTCATCTGGCCCGCTGACCGGAAGGGCGTGTTATGCTAGCGCCGGGATCACATACACCTTCGGAGCTATGCCCTACGGCGATGAATGGGGGAGTCACCGAAGAACCATTATCGTGTCGAAGAAAGGGCAACAGAATTCGTGCGAAAAGGTCTTCTCCCAAACCTCCTTCAGACTTCGCAAGATGTGCATGAACATGTACGGAGGTACACTCTCTCATCATTGCATAGACAATTAAGCTCCTTCACTCGTCTTCTTCAGTTGCATGGGAGGGTTTTCGACATCCTTGACATATGGCCTTCCAACGTGCCGTCATAGGGACCCCCTGGTCCTCTTTGCAGAAGACATTTTCACAAGATTAGCCTTAGCCGGTGCTTCTGGAAAGTATCTGGTCAATCTAATCCCTCAGTTGAAGTATGTTCCGGATTGGGTGCCAGGCGCAAACTTCAAGATAGTAGCGCGTGAGATGCGCGATGAGGCATACAGGTTGCTAGAAGAACCATACAAGGCTGTGCAGAAGAAGATGGTATGGTCCCACAGTTGCCACTCGTTCATATTTGCATTGGGTCTCACTATCTCACAGCATGATGGCACACTCTCATACTGTTTTGTCCTGGGGAGCTTGGAACACAATCAGTTCAGGCTAGATTTCGAACTTCAGGCGCAGCACATCAAGCAGGTGGCGCTACAAATCTATGGTAGTAAGGAATATCTCCTTCACAAATGCGTCTCGAACCTCACACGAAGTACTGGTAGCGGCTTCCGAGACAACGGCCGGAGCTGAAAGCCTGAGCCCTATCTCGTTTCTCTAACTGACTGCCTGAGATTTCGAGCAAACGAGACCTGAGAGCCCCTGACACCACATAATACCAACGAAAATGAAGGTGCTCGCCTCCTTGCATGGTACTTAACGTATTAAGCGTGAGACAAGGTACGATGGATCCGGTAGCATCCGGCCGGGGTTCTATATTTCCTGAGCACCTGCTTCTTTGACATGACAAGAACACCCGAATCTGGATGGATTCAGTTCACGGAAACTTTCCCGCAGGGTAAATAAGAGCATGATCACACATTGGAAGCTATGTACACCCATCCCCACACCATGACAGTACTCTTACTTCGAGACATCTTGTTCGTATGCCTTTGCGTACTCATTCACTATATCTATCGTCAGCGGCTGAGGCCAATCCTTCCCTACCCCCTACATTACCCCGATGGCCTATTGTCGGCAATGCGTTCTCTATTCCCCTAACGCGCGCGCACGTCTTTTACAGGAATCTGGGGATCAGACTCGGTGAGTGCAATGATCCTTCGGGAGTTCAAAGTACCAATGTTGGGAGAATCCACTTAGGAACAAACATTATGTATATGGAAGCGCTAGGTCGACAATTTATCATCTTGAATGATATACGTATGGCAAAAGACCTTCTTGAGAAGCGATCGGGTCTCTACTCTAGCCGGTGCGTTGGCCCTTTTGACAGGGAGAGAAAGTGTTGAATGTCTCGGACACAGACCTGAGCTTCCGATGCTTACAGAGGTGTACGTTGGATTTCCTCACCCGCCTATAAGAGCCTTACATGCTATAACTAGCATCGGCGCCAAGTATATCTTCGGAGCTATGCCCTACGGCAATGAATGGAGGAGTCACCGAAGAATTTTTCAGCAGTACTTCTCACCAAAGAATCATCATCGTGTCGAAGAAAGGGCAACAGAATTCGTGAGAAAAAATCTTCTACCAAGCCTTTTTCAAACCCCTCAAGATGTACATGGACATGTACGGAGGTACGTTTTTATCCTTGTATAATCGATCAAGCTCCTCCACTCGTCCTCCCTAGCTGCATGGGAGGATTTTCAACGTCCTTGACGTACGGCCTCCCAACACACCGTCACAGAGATCCATTGGTCCTCTTCGCAGAAGATGTTTTCACAAAGATAGCCTCAACTGGAATGTATTTGGTCAATATAATTCCTCAGTTGAAGTATGTTCCGGAATGGGTGCCAGGTGCAAACTTCAAGACGGTGGCGCGTGAGATACGCGACGATGCATACAGGTTGATGGAAGAACCATACCAGGCGACGCAGAAGAGCATGGTATGATTTAAACTTGTTAATATTTACATTGAGTCTCACTATCTCATAGGATGAGGGTACACTCTCAGATTGTTTTGTCCTGGAGAGCTTAGAACGTAATCGGTCCAGGCCAAATTTCGAGCTTCAGGCAAAGCGCACCAAGCAGGCAGCGATGCAAATCTATGGTGGTACGAAATATCCCTTCCACAAAAAGTGTCTCTGAGTTCACACGAAATACCGGTAGCGGCATCCGAAACAACGGCCGCTGCCACTATGACATTTATACTCGCGATGCTGACATGTCCTGATGTTCAAAGAAAGGCACAGCAAGAACTTGACTCTGTCGTCGGCTTCGATAGATTACCGGATTTCTCGGACAAACCAAACTTGCCATATCTTTCTGCCATAATTAAGGAAGTCCTTCGGCAAGTTCCCTTGACCCCTGCGGATCGTCGGAATTTTGATTAAGATATCTTCTAGTTGGAATCCAATTACGCCCATAGGAGTTCCTCACCTTACCACAGACGAAGACGTATACGAAGGATACTATATTCCCAAGGGATGTATCGTGTTGGCGAATTCATAGTACGTCACTTTGTCAGCCGAGATGCATGATCTGTCTTACTGTAATGCTAGCGCAATGCTTCACGATGAAACAATCTTCCCAAGTCCCACGGAATTCAAACCGGAAAGGTTTCTTAAAGGCGGTGCCATTTCCGACGATGTCCCTGACCCAGAAAGCGTCGCTACCTTCGGCTTTGGCAGAAGGTGTGTGATAGAGTGCAAAATACATGCTACTAGTACTGAAAGCCGCAGAATATGCCCCGGATCGGCCGTCGCGTTATCCATGATATACGTCGCCGCTGCTTCTATCCTGACCATTTTCGATATTTCGCCAGCGCTTGACGAGAAGGGAGATCCTGTCAAGGTGGTGCCTGAGTTTATCGCTACCTCTGTTGTCTCGTGAGTGACCCAGACAGCCGCACAGCGACTAGGTTACCATTTCGCTAATCTACTCCAGTGATCCCCTACCGTTTCAATGCAGATTCACCCCTCGCCAAGGCAAGAACGTGGAGGGCCTTCTCAAGGAATACTTGAATCTTGAAGTCGTCTAAATACTGTACATCGAGTTTCTCTTTAAATATGCCAGTAAGACTAGCGAAGCATGAACCAGGTATGAGCTCTTATGAATAGTAACTATCATGGAATCCAGAGTAATCCAACACGTCTCGTATCACAATTTATTGTCACTTATGAGAAATGCGTATTATATTATGTGATATTTTTTCGAGCACTCTTCCAGAGTAAGCGCCAGTGATCGTTGCCGATTATGTCTAAATAAGAAAAGGGTGTTGAGGCGTTATCTGTGTATGGAAATGTCAGTAATCTTAGTATCTTTATAGATCATCATGACCTCGAACAGACCCCGGCCAACTCACTAGAATAATAGGGACTCGCTAGCGAATTGACACATCAGATATATTTATCAGGGATGAGGTATACTTGGTTTCCTCGCGAATATACACTCCGAGGTGAACTGCACACAACTTCATTCAAAGACGTTAAGTGGGAAGGCACGACCCTCTTTTAACGCACTGATTGGGGGTCGAGAAGTGATCCTTAGAGTTTTGGGTGAAAATGAATGGAAAAAAACAAGTATCATATGTATTGGATCGAGTCCATCGCGGCTCTATTGTCTCTTTCCAGAAGGAATCAACGGATCACGTTCTCTACTGATTCCACGACTCTTTGATAATTTCGGACGCCCACTCTGCGATTGCGTAAACGGCTGCTTGGGTGTGCCCGCTCGTAACATATGGCTATAATAAACCGATCAATTCACCCCAGTGAGAAATTCGCATAGCAGAGATAGTGGACACTCACGAAAATGGATGCATCGACGATCCTCAAACCTTTTGCACCTTTCACTTTGAAATCCGGGTCCACCGCACCCCAATTTGCATTACGAGGTCCCATGCCGCAACTCCCGACACCGTGAAGGAAGGGTGTCGTGTTTTGCTGGATGAAGTCAACGACGGCGGCGTCTGTGGCGTTACTCGGTGGCAAGGCGGTCCCGAACATGCGCCCCGAAAAAGCCTTGGAAGAGAAAAGACGTTGGGCGCTTCGTATGCCTTCTAGTAGGATTGCGGTGTCTAGCGGAGAAGCGAGGAGGTTAGGGTCGATGACTGGTGCATCGAAGGGTGAGGAGCCTGGAGCGAGGGTTATCGATCCTCCTGATTACAGGGTTAGTAATCAATATTCACTTGTCGCAAAGAGTAAGATTGGCTCACGAGAGACAGGGTTAAGATTAACAACGATCGTAAGAAGTGACGTGTTCCCGGGTCCATTGTCTACCCCGTCGGGGGGCGGTCGGACGTTGTAAAAGAAAAGTTCAACATGTGGAGAATTGGGACCACCTGTTGGGTCGGGGGAGCCGTCCTTGAACGGGTTTGCATCCGCTGGGAGGCGTACCCACCCCAATGAGCTCATATGTGGAGGATCAGCCAGACGACCAGTGTGTGATTTAGACCATTCAGCAAGGGCCGCTGTCTGGTCAAAGCTTCGGTACCAGTGTTAGTTGGGTGATTGCATGATATATTGAGAGGGAAAGAAACATACGCGTCAGAGGGTAGATTAGTGGAGAACAGGGTTGAGATTGCAGATTGATCACTGAAGTTCTTGCCGATGCCTGGGTTGTCGACGATGGAGGCTATGCCGACGGCCGCGAGCTCCTCTTTGGGGCCAATACCAGAATTGAGCAGGATTTGGGGAGTGTTGATCACCCCGCCCGAGATGATCACTTCTTTGGTCGCTGTTGAATTGTACGTAGGTCCTTGAAGAGAAATATAAGCTTTGGCGGGTATAATCTTGACAAGGAACAATATTTACCTTTGGGATCTGTCGCAAATTCAACAGTACGAATATCAGTGCCCCCATAAGTGGTCGGTAGAATGCGTGTGACCCGCGTGTTGAGCAGGACATGTACGTTGTCACCCGTGGAGGAAAGGTATCCGGTCGCAGAACTACTTCTGACGCCCTTTCCGATTGTATTCTGTTGCCAACCTACAGCAGGTTCATCAATAAATGGACAGCTAGACAGGAGAATCCTTACCAATACCAATCGGCCTCCCATCATTCAAATCCAGCAAAAACGGAAATTCGTCACTTAACTCCTTTGTCGTCTCGAGTAGCAAATCGTTGAGTGGATGAGGGTTGTAGGGTGCTGATGTCTGTAGCTTGCCGTCGAGGCCATGTACTGATGGATCAAAATGACCTTCCTCAGAAAGATTAGGGTCATTGGGGCTAGACCATTTTTCCGCCTGATCATCGAATTAGGGGTATGGGGTTGTGCTCAGAGATTTGTACTTACTTTGAGGATGTATGGTAGCAATTTGTCCCATGACAAATTCTCGTCTCCCACGACTGATGCCCAGCGATCGTAATCGTCCCGAGAGCCACGGGTATACACCAGTTCGTCTGTGGTCAATTATGTAAATAAAAGAATAGATTCATCAAAGCTCCTACGTACTGTGTGATGTACACCCCCCGAGGAGCATAGCTCTTCCATACGCATCCGCTTTGCCACCAGCATGGGTCTGGGCAACTGTCGTGTAGTTCCACTCTACGAGCGGCAACCCAGAAACATTCTGTGCTAAACCAGGAACCTGGGTAGCGAACACTGCATCGTTACTGCCCATGCGGAGTACTAGCATCAGCACATCTCGGTGAACAAAACAGTAGTGAACCTACGATGGGCCAGCTTCGATGACGAGGACTTTGAAATCTCGATTCCCGCCTAGCCTGGTGGCAACAACGGCGCCAGCGTTACCACCTCCAACTACGACGAAGTCATATTGAACCCCTGGTAAGTCATTGGGGTGTTGAAACTGGACCGCACAGAGCGCGGCTTGTATGAGGGAAACGAGATATATACCGCGGCGTGCCGGGAACATCTTGAACACCTAAGCCCCTCGTGTCAATTTTTATACTACGCTCAACCAGGGACGGGCAGCTCCTAGAATCCGACAGTCAATGATATATGGGGAGTGGGAACATGCGGGGAAATCAAAAATTGGCATTTTTCTTGGTGGACAGATTCGGCATGGGAGAGGTTGAACAGAATACAATTGCCGTCAGTGTGCCGGTATTTCTGGCGTCCGAAGCATGCACTAAGACAGGTGCTGGATTCTTTCGATCGAAGTTTATGGAGCATCAACGCAGTTAGGAGGGAGTTTAAAGAGGGGTAGAGGTTATTTGAAACGCGCATCTCAGGCCCCAGCAGGCAGAGCTACCGCTCAAAATCTGGCGCCGGACGTAAATGCGAGTTACATAAGATCTGAATCAGCGTGGCCGCTGTAGTCACGGGTGTATACGTTTATTTGTTATCTTATAAGCATCCCAAGCCAAGCCCTAGCACAACGTGCTAGGCGTTTGCGCAACTCTATGTTTGTAAAACTCTTACTCAGCTCAAGTTCTAGTAGCACTAGACGAGCCATCGGACGATTCGTTTCAAACTCCGCCAGGTTCTCATGGGTAACCGAGATGGACTGTTGGGCCCCCTAGGGAGACGTTGGTTCGGAAGCTAGAATTTGTGCAGAAAAATTTCAGAAGAAGCACTGGATCGAGGAACACCCCGAATCTGCTTGTTGGAAGTATGAGCGATGTATGTGTATATGACGGCACTACTGGGTGCTGTCTTATATAAATAGGAAACCAACTCAACAGGGAGAATCATCTTTTACCCGAAAGGGCCACTATTTTTAGGATATATCTAGTCCATACGAAATTTCCAGTAGCACCTACTATGTATTTTAACATTGTCAGCTGAGAGGTGACAGGGCATAATTTTACGATGCCCGAACCGAGCGTCATAGTTCACGAGGTTTGCAACGAGGTGGTCCCATATAGCAAAGGTCTTGTGTGCAACTTGGCTTCGACCGATCTGAGCCGAATTAGCTTGGCGAGCAGTCTAAACCAGGGATGCGTAAAAGGTAATAGTCGTTCAAAGGAGGGGGAGCCTGAGATGCCGGATCAGAAAGCTTCTTTTCCTCTACTAAGTCGTCCACATCCAGATCTGAAGTACTGAGCCTGGACACACTTCTGCTGAAGGCGAGAGCGGAAAAGAGCACTGCGTCCTAGAGGATAATAGGAGTGCCAAGCAGGTTGGGGTTAGGTGCGGGTACGTCGAAAAGCGAAGCAGCAATTACGGTCGATCTACCTGTTTATCATTACAAGTTATGACCCGATCTTGAGCGTGAAAGGGACTCGCGAGAGATAACATAGACATTAACAACATAACTCTAGATTAAGACGCACCGGCACTTCGGAAGAAAAGCTCAATATGTGGTGAATTGAGCCACCAGTGAGGTCGGCAGAACCGTCTTTAAACGGATTTGCACTCTCCGGGAAACGCAATAAACTCGTATGCGAAGGACCCACAAGCCGACCGATGCACGATTGGTCTGTTCAGTGAGGGAAACGGCCTGATTTAAGTAATCAGGCTAATAGTCGTCGAACAACAGAAGAACGACATACTGCGTCAACAGGTAGACGGGGTCAAGACACCGTATCGGTTGCTGAGGTTCTGCCCACGTAAAGATTATTGGTGAGGAGGGCGATGCTGGTGGTTAGGTTATATGTAGGGCCCCGCAACTTAACATCGGAGCTAGTGGCAAATTCGGTGGTTCGAAGGTCAGCATAATTGGTAATCATGAGATGCGATGTATACATGTTAAGAAAGACGTGGGCGCAACCACCGGTGTGAGCAAGGTATGCAGTCGTAGAGTTAACACCACGACCAATTATATTCTGGTTCTAGTCGGCCCATGAGGCTATCAGCGAATATATTTTGTAGACCGTCCGCCATTAACATCCAGAAGATAGGAGAACTCATCACCCAGCTCGCTCGTTACTTCAATCAACAAATAGTACAACGGATACACGTACGAACCATTGACCGAAGTATTGTTGGGATCACATCCTGATGGGTCATAGGCTCGTAGTAGCCCTCTCCAGAAAGGCTGGCAACGTTCGGTACAGACCATATTTCAGCCTAAAGGGCTAGCAGCCAGAAAAATCCAGAGCTGAGAGTGTAGAATGGGGAAATACGGGAGCATTGTAGGTCGCCAAGGCCATGAGGATCTAAATAGAAATGAGACATGATTTTACGAACGTGATATCCAGTTTGAATGTAACCAGAGTATGATGATCGGAGTATCCAGAGAAGAGGCCGAAGATCGCAGGGCCCTATATAGTGTTTACAAATAGAATCGCACCTCTCAGCTCTCATGGTCGGCAACGCGTGGGTGGAGGGCCTAGATTTGGCAATTCTACTAAAGCCGCGTAAGCTCATTCGAGCGCTGGCCTCCTACAGCAATTTCGATTGCAGAGAGTCAGCCACCAGCGAGCCACCGCGAACAATGTAGCCGCCTACCGATCTCGAATATCGTTAAAAGCTTCAGCGACTACAGTAACGCATATATGCGTGTACAGTAACAAATTGTGTGCACCTCGAATTGAATATTATCGATGAAACACTAGTCGCGGCTGTGGGGCGACACATTAGGTGTAAAGTAGATGCAGGGAAGGAGAACCCTACCATTAGGATAATCGGTGTCCGCGGCCTCTTAGGGTACACCGAGTTGGGTTTACAAAGCACCGATTCATGATATCGGTGTTGAGGGACTGCGCCCATTGTCTGGGCCCTGCGCGCTTCGGTCGCAGTCGAAGGACCTGGTGTTTTGCGCACTGGTCCAGGTGTGACGCAAAGAATCGGGTGCTAAGGGCTGGATGAGGCAGTAGAGAAGTTTAAACATGTGGTGGTGGTAGAACCGCGTGAGGTGGTGTGAGATATGCCCAGACATTCGCCGCCTGCAGTGCGCCGTTAATCATTGATGGTACGAACTTGGTTTTGAGCACGCAAGAATTGGAACATGTGACAGTGACGGGAACCGAAGGTCACACAGCCCATGATGTGGCTCCAGAATACATGCATATGCACAGGGGATCGTTGAATCTGGCATCAAGAGGGACCTCACCACACCGCGATATCTATTGCGAAGCATAGACTGGTCCATGAGGTGCTGATACCCCGTCCTTAAATAGCCCCAACTCAACGGCCCGTGTCGCTATGAGTCTCCATGCCCCCCCGCCCACTTTACCATTTCTTCACCAACTAGACTGAGATCTTATGTTGCTATTGCTGTGATGTCGAGATCGGTAAAAGGTATCACCGGTAGACCTTGAGATTAAGTAGAAAAATTCATGTGGGGAACCAAACAACCGTCGTTCAGTCATGAAAGCAGCCTCATGGATAATCTCGCACAGTAGCAGGCAAGCGAAGGGATACCAGCCCCAGAGGCCACGCTAAGAGATTTCGCAGAAATGCAGTATATAATAATTAATTTAATAATCATAGAACACAACTTCAGTTTCAACTTCAGTAACTCATTATCGAATCCTGCCGACTTTAGTTCCAGGCCCGCTTGATCACTTCAGACCCCCACTCCGAGATTGCGTAAACAGATGCCTGGGTATGTCCACTCGGAACGACGGGCTACATAGTCACCATTTTCATTGAGGAATTATTCCTTGCGAAGGAATGAAGGGAACTTACGATAACAGAAGCGTCGACGATCCTCAGGCCCGTAACTCCTCGAACTTTGAATTCAGGATCAACCACTCCCCAGTCTGCCCCATGAGGTCCCATACTACAGCTCGCAACACCATGAATGAAAGGCGTCGC
The DNA here is from genome assembly GCA_015584085.1 of Macrolepiota fuliginosa MF-IS2. Classification (NCBI taxonomy): domain Eukaryota; kingdom Fungi; phylum Basidiomycota; class Agaricomycetes; order Agaricales; family Agaricaceae; genus Macrolepiota; species Macrolepiota fuliginosa. The sequence continues at coordinate 35,215 of MU151328.1, forward strand.
ATTGTGCTGGATAAAGTCGACAATAACTTCATCCGTCAATGTTCCATTCGCATTAGGTGCGGGAGAATTGGTTCCGAACACGACCCCGGAGAAGGCCTGCGCGGAAAAGAGACGCAGTGCGCTCCGTATTCCTTCAAGGATGATCGCGGTATCAATCGGCTCGGCGAGGAAGTTGGGGTCAATCAGCGGTGCGTCGAAAGGGGAGGAACTCGCGAGTGTGATTGATCCTCCTGTATACGGTCATGAGTATATAATTCGTTGAAAAATAAATAAAGAATACTCACGAGACACGGGATTGATATTAACAACGTATGCAATGATTGAGGCGTTGCCATCAGTGCTACTTGGTAGTGCCGTAATATTACGGAAGAAAATCTCGACATGTGGCGTATCCGGCCCGCCTGTGGGGTCCGGAGAGCCATCCTGGAATGGATTGGCGGAGTCTGGGAAGCGCACCCACCCAAGCGGGCTGAGATGTGGAGAAGTCGCAAGCCGACCAGTGTGCGAATCATGCCATTGGGCCAGGGCCTCCGTTACGTTAAAGCTATCGCATCCAAGTAAGCCAAGAGATATCGAATAGTGCGGAAGATACAGAGGACATACTCATCGGTAGGCAAATTGGTAGTGAAACCAAGCGGGACTGCGGGTTGATCGCTAAAGTTTTTACCTACGCTCGGGTTATTGATAAGGGTCGAAATGTTAAGGGCTTCAAGTTCGTCACTAGGCCCGATACCGGAGTTAAGTAAAATTTGAGGAGTGTTGGTTACGCCGCCCGAGAGAATGAGCTCTTTCTTTGCGGTTAAAGTGGACCTGGGGCCTTTTGGCCGACGTAAGTTCGGTGAATACGATACGAACACATATCGAAAAACTTGCCATCGGGACTCGTAGTGAACTCAATTTTACGAATATCAGTACCATTGCTATTGGTTGTAGGTAGGATACGCGTCACGCGTGTGTTCAGCAAGATATGCACGTTGTCGCCGCTAGGTGCCAGATATGCAGTTGCAGAGCTGCTTCTGTAACCACCAGAGATAGTATCATGATCCCACCCTACCACATCGTATAGCTCTGTCAGCGAAATGAGTACTTGGAAAGTTTTGGTTCTTACCCATCCCAATGGGCCGTCCACCATTCATATCCACCAAATATGGGAATTCATCACTTTGTTCCTTAATTGCTTCGAACAATACATCATTGAATGGATGAAGGTAGTAGGGTGCCGATGTTTCTAAAGTGCCATTGACACCGTGCACAGCTGGGTCGTAGTGGTTCACCTCGGAAAGACTGGGATCGTTGGGCCCAGACCATTTTTCGGCCTAAGAACTCGAGTTAGAGATATTTAGATGACGAAAGAGGAGGGCCTACCTTGAGAATGTAGTGAAATATATTATCCCATGCCAGATTGTCGTCTCCCGTGACGGACGCCCAGCGATCGTAGTCATCGCGCGAACCTCGTGTATACATCATTTCATCTATATATTATAAGGGGGAAGATCAAATTTGTCAGGATTATTCACTTACTATGCGAGGTACATCCTCCGAGCATCATAGCCCTTGGATACGTATCCGCCCTCCCATTGACATGGGTCTGTGGCGTCATAGTGTAGTTCCAGTCGACACGTGTCCCATACACGCCGATGTCGTGCGATAGTCCAGGAATCTGGCTGACAGGTATCTCTTCGTTCCTGTCCATGCCAAAGTCCATTGTTAACGTGTCTGGTAGAGTAGGTGTGTAGAGAATCATGAACATACGATGGGCCAGCTTCAACGACTAGGATCTTGAAGTCTTGATTTTCGGACAATCTGGCCGCAACGACAGAGCCAGCGTTACCACCTCCTACAACAATGAAGTCATAGTCGATGCCAGGCAAGTCATCAGGACGTTGAAACTGGACTGCGCAGAGCGCGACCTGTACGAGCGAAAGAAGAGTATAGAAACTATGGTGCATCACAAAGGTTGTTGAGGAGCCGCGGTTAATGATACACTCAAATTTTCAACGCCTTTATATCGTTTATCCACTATCGGTTCTGGAGGCTTGCAGAGTGAAATGGGGTGAATAGAGAATGAGAACATATGGGGAAAGTGCCAGCTGACAGCACCTCTGGTATCTAGGTGAAATGACTCGGTACTGGACCATAACGCAATTTTACGAGTGAAAAGTGGATTTTTAATTCAATTTCTACATATTTATCGACCCAGTGGTGGCGCATGAGCGGAGGGTTTCAACATTTCAGGGCCTCAGAGTGCTTACAGGTTGGTGCACAACTCGTAAGTCGCAACTTCATTGTCGGCAACCGGTGACAGCAGGACCGAGGTTTTGCTACCCTGCCAATGCAGTTCATAGCCAGAAATTATTATTTCCCACAGCGCACCCAGCTGAAAAACCATCAGGGAGACCTCACAAACAAGACGATTCTGTGTAGACAATTTTGGGATTTTTCAGTAGGGCACAAGTCGTAATCATCGACGATTGTACCTACATCAATGACATCACAGGTATGGAGAATCAGGAAGAGCTCCCGCCACAGGCACACCGGAGTCCTCGGCTTTTCGAACTCTATACAATACGCTGCGCTAATATCACGGAAGCATGGGACTCACAGTCACCGTGGCTGTCCCTTTACCTAGGTATTTTCGCGCATTCGGCTCCAGGGTGTTTCAAGAGGAATGTTGAGTCCGGTTGGAGCGCATTTCAAAAGGATTTATATTTGCTACAATCCAGCCTGCAGCATCAGACCGAAGCCCGAAGAACGGTGTGCGGCATGTATGACATTTGAAATAAGGGCAGGGCGTTAAGCGTTGAAGGAACCCAAGTACGTGTGCACTAGTGATGAAAGTAAGTTCAGCGGGCTCAGCGAGGGGTAAAGTCAAAACCCTGGACAGAACTACTGACCAGGGTACAAACACAGCATCACGTTTCTAGACAGGTCAACTATTGTGACAGATACCATCCACCGCACTTCCATCCGGGAAGAATAGACAGAGAGAAGCTGATGAAACTAGACAGCTGTCAGAAGAGGAACTGGAGTGTTGGCAGCATAGATGATGTATTCCTGAGCACGGGTCTACATCAACCAGAATGCTTCACACGTAAACTCAGTACTAATAATCCTGTTAACGTAGCCACACCCTTGCCGAGGGGCGTAGTCTTAGTCTAGAGCACGCTCACCGCGTCTTAGCAGTTAGTTTGCTTGTAGCGGTATAGAAATAAAGAGTTCAACAACAACAACAACATCCTGAGCACGGGTTCTTGCTGATTAATGATTGATCCCTGAGCGAGCGTTTAAACACTGATCCGTGGCTGTACCCGAGCAGAGCACATCGTGATATGCATATACAATAAGAGCTG
>MU151329.1:0-35598 GCA_015584085.1 Macrolepiota fuliginosa MF-IS2
CACGAAGACCCTCAACACCTCCCTTGCCTCCACCAAACGCACCCGAAGAATCCATACCAATACCCTCGAAACCACCCACCCCACCACCCGCAACACCTCCAGAACCAGAACCAACACCACCCTCAGAACCAGCACCAGACCCCCCACGTGAACTTACACCTCTACCGCCCTCAACACACCATCATCAACATACACCACCTCCACCTCCCCCTCCCCCTCCCCCTACAGAATCTAAACCGGAACCGGAACCACCAAAATTCTACTCCTTACCGCCTCTCCCTGATTGGCCTCCGCCGCCCTCTGCGTACCCTCCCCATCCGGATATTCGTACTTTTAAGTTGTTGTATGATGGTAATACCGACTCTGCGTCGTCGGCTGCGGCGGTGTCCAATCCGCATTCGTATCAGCCTGCGCGGGCGGCGTATTTCAAGAGTTTGATGGAGCATGCGAGGAAATTTGATAGGGAGAGGATTTTAAGGCCTGGTGGTGGTGGGAGTAGTAGTGGGAGTAGTGGTAGTGGTGGGGGGGCGGGTGCGACGAAGGAGGGGTTTGTGAGGTATGAAGGGGGTACGTGGGGAGAAGGGGTTGTGTGTGAGGATGGTGTGAGAGAGGAGGATGTTGGGGAGGTTAGGGATCCGAGGAAGGAGAATAATGTAAATGTGAAGACGGGGTTTAGGTCGTTGAGGAAGGAGTTTGTTGAGGTTCGGTATGAGGTATGTGTTTTTCTGTTTTTACTTTTATTTTTGATGTTTTTTGGCCCTGGCGGTTTTCGTTTCGTTTCTTATTCTTATTTGTACCCACCCGTGAGATGAACAATCAAGCTAACCACACACATGCACATGCTTTTTTTTTCTTTTCTAAAAATAGTACGACGCCAATTCGACGGGTCCACCACCGCCCACATCGGTCCTCATAACAAATATACCCCCGCTCACGCCTAATGCTGCTATACGGCGGCATTACGCGCAATATGGCACGCTCCTTTCCTTTGAACCACAGATCGACAAGGAGAATGGGAGTGCGTTGGGGATAGTGCATGTTAAATTCCAAACGCATGATGAAGCGAAAAAGTGTGTTGAGAAGGAGAATGGGAGGAAGGGGGGTTTACCGGGTGTTGTTACTGTTGGGTCGGGGTTGGGATTGGGGTTGGGAGCGAAGGGTGGGAATGGAGAGGAGGCGGGGGAGATTAGGGTTGTGTTTGATGGAGAGGGGGTTAAGCTTCGTGCGGTGTTGAGGGAGTTGGAGGAGAGGAGGAAGAGGGAGAGGGAGGAGAGGGAGAGGAAGAAGAGGGAGATTTTGCTTGGGTCGCAGCAGGGTGCGTCGAGTGGGACGCCTGGTGGTGTTAATGGTGGTCCTGGGGTTGGTGCTGGTACTGCGAGTGGGAGTGGGAGTTTGCGTGTGTCGACACCGACGGCGGGACAGACACCTCAGCATCAGCAGCCTTCTTCGAGGAAACCGGTTCTGCCTATCTTGTCGAGACCGGATGGGAGGGTGCATCATCCGCTTCCGTTGAACCCGCTCGCGCTTGCGCATATAAATGCTGCTGTGGCGTCTATGTCGACACCTACTTCGTCATCACCAGGTATAACCGCAACTACGACTACTACAACGACTACAACGACCACCACAGCGACAACAGTCACCTCACCCACTACTGCCATCGACAACGGAATCGGAAATGTACAAAGTCCGTCAATAACCACACCTTCTTCCACTCTTCTCCTCTCAGCGAGTAAACTCCCACATGGACTCCCACAACGCCCTTCAGTGAGTGTCGCTGAGAGTGCTCTCGCTGCTGTGTCCGACGTGGGTGTTCCGGGTGGACCGACAACGGCTTCATCGATCGGTGCAGCGCAGTTGTATGATCGGGATGGGAGGTTGAAGGCTAGTAGACTTGCGAGTGGGTTTTTTAAGGCGAGGACGGAGACGAGGGCGAGTCCGATGGCTATGGGGATGGGAATGTCTGCGTCGACGCCTGTAGGATTGGGTGGTGCTGGGAGTGCTGGGAGTGGGGTTGTGAGGAAGAGTGGGGGTGGGGAGTCGAGTGGGAGTACGCCGATGCATGAGGGGTATTTCGATAGGGAGAGAGATAGGGAGAGGGAGAGGGAAAGAGATAGGGAACGGGAGAGAGAGAGGGAGAGGGAGAGAGAACGTGGAAGACAGAGAGGATACAGTTACTTTTCGAGACGGGGAGACCATTATCAACCGTCGCCTTATAATGCGCTCTCCCGCTCACCTTCGCCATACTCGTATTCGTATTCTTCGTCCTCGTATCGCGATCGGGACCGGGATCGAGATGGAGGACATCGGGAGAGGGATAGAGATCGTGATGCCCGTGGGGGTAGTGATATACGGTCGAGAAAAAGTGCATATGAGAGTGAGCAGGAAAAGGAAGAAGAGAGGAACGAAACGCTGAGAAAGTTGTTGGAGAATGGGTTTGATCATGTCCATGTTGCACGGGAAGGCGGCGGCGGCTTGAGTTCTGTGAGAGATGAAGAGGTTATCGTGTTTTTTGAAGGATTTTATCCGGATAAGGTACGCAACTACGTCTAATCGTTCATCTTACTCTTTTTTTTTCTTTTTCTCTTACTGATGACGTTTGAATGTTTTAATCTAGGTTCTACGCGACCACACAGGTCTCTACGTCACATTCAACAAACCAGACTCCGCGCGCAGGGCGCATCGCGTCCTCTCGATCCAAAGCAAAACCCTCCTCTACCAACCTGTAGTCCTCACCGTCCAACCTGCGGTAAAAACCATCCCAGCGTCCGCGCGTAAAGCGAAAGGCGAGCTCAGGCCTGAGGAACTCGTCGAACAGGCGCAGGTGCGCATTGTCCGCGAGCTGCAGGCGGCGCTGGAGAAGGATGTGTTGGATAAAGTTGTAGCGCCCGAGTTGACGAGGCTGGTTGGGGAGATGAAGAGTAAGGGGATGGAGGCTGCTGCGACGGGTGTGAAGGGAAAGGGGTGGAGTTTGAAGGGCTTGTCGTTTAAGAAGCAGAGGGTTGTGAAGGAGGTTCTTGAGGTTAAGCCGGAGAAAACGGAACAGAGGGAGAAGGAGCGTGAAGAGGAGGAGCGTGAAGAGGAGAGGGAGGATGAAGAGGAAGAGGACGAAGAGGAAGAGGAAGAAGTTGTTGAGAGGCCTAGGAAAAAGAGGAGAAAGGAGCCTGCGGTTGTGGTTAAACGGTCGAGGAAAGTTGTGGAGGACGATGAGCTTGAGTCGGAAGAGGAGGACCCTGCGGATCTGCTCAAGTTGGTAGAGGTGACGGGTGAAGTGCACAAGAAACGTGTGACGTCGGAGGAGGTTGATGAGGAGGAACAGCCGTTGAGGAAGAAGCTAAAGGTGGAAGAGAAGGAGAAGCCGAAGAAGGGTGCGAAGAGAAGATCAAGAAAGGTCGTGGTCGTGGAGGAAACAGTGCAAGTTCCTGTTACGCCGTCAGAATCCCGTTCCCCTTCACCTGTGCCCAAGACGAAACGGAAGCCTCGTGTGGTCACACCGCCACCTACGCCACCCCCTCCAGACCCTCTGGAATCAGGTTTATGTGAGGATGACGAGGACTTGTATTATGCCAAACTTGCGTTGTCCGGGTCCAAGCCTACAGACGAGGAGGAACCAGAGACTCTCACCCCACCAGCCGAATCAGATTCAGCCGCAGCGCTTCGGAAGCATGTTACTGGCTCGGCGAGGACGGAAGGTTACTACAAGATCACTCATGTGGAGAAGGCGGCGTACGTCGCACAGTATCAAGCTCGTGCAACGAACACTGCTACGCCTGTGTTGGTAGATGAACCTCAACAGCAACCACAGCAGCACGTGACGTCGTCACGCTCCAATCGTGCTAACGCCCGTCGACGCGCGGCGGGTCTGGAAGAGATTAATCAGTTCCAGCGTGCGGTGGCGCTGTCCATGGGCGAGACCGCTGCTGCGAATGAGTTGTCCTTCAAATTCAACCAGTTGCAGACGAGGAAGAAGCACCTCCGGTTCGCTAAGAGTCCGATTCATGATTGGGGATTGTACGCTATGGAGAGGATTGCGAGGGGTGAGATGGTTATTGAGTATGTGGGTGAGGTTATTCGGGCTGCTGTAGCCGATAAGAGGGAAAAGGCGTACGAGAGGCAGGGGATTGGAAGTAGCTATCTGTTTAGGATTGATGAGGATCTGGTGGTGGATGCTACGAAGAAGGGAAATCTTGGGTGAGTTTCTGCGCATGTTTATTTTCCCTTGGCGTTCAGGCACTGACCAAAAGCTGTAGCCGTCTCATCAATCATTCCTGCGACCCCAATTGTACAGCCAAGATCATCACAATTAATGGAGAGAAAAAGATTGTCATTTATGCCAAACAAGATATCGAGCTCGGCGATGAGATTACTTATGGTATGCTGTTTGTTTGTCCTCATCTTGGTTTTCGCTCACCTGTTGTTCTGTAGACTATCACTTCCCCTTCGAGCAGGACAAGATTCCTTGCTTGTGTGGTTCCGCTAAATGTCGTGGGTTCTTGAATTAGAAGCATTATAATGGTCTTTGTCCTTTCGCGGCTTGTCGTCATCTTCAGTTACTTATCACTAGGCGACGTTCCCTTTCTTTTTCCTTTCAGTTTTTTGTGTGTCATATATATCTTCTTTTTTTTTTTTCCTTTTTCATGTTTCCTTTTTCGGTCTGTCCTGTTCATCATGTTCTTTATCTTTTGTCTGTGAGTTATACCCTCATGGTTCCACACTGCTCCGTTCCGCTCTCCCTTTCTGTCTTTTTGCTCACCTGGCACAAGTCTGTTGTTTATCCTGTGTTCCTCTGCATTAAACTCACACATCGAACTATACATGTATTTTTTCGGTTCATTCAAGGGTTCTCATCTTCTCTTGAGGTTTGGTGTAATGAAACAGAATTCAATCATTTCCAATGGCGTTTGGCTTGCCCTCAATGAGGTCTGATTTTGCTATCGGGAGACAGACAGAATCCTGGACTGGTTGAGCTCAAAGTGACCTTGGCCGGTTTTTGCCGAGAAGGCAAGAGCGCCCGATCCCATGGCTTGAGGTCCTTTTCCTCCACATCCATGTTGCTCAAGGTAAACACGACGATGCTCGAGTCTGTCTCTGAAAGTCCTTGTCTCTCTAGATCAAATCGCCTACCCCCCCCCCAGCCCAAACACGCCATCTTGATACAGAGCATGAACAACAAGCGCCAGTCACTGCCATCGATTTCATAGCAAACGCGGTTTATTTTTGTCCCGTTCTAGTCTATCGACAGACGCCCAACGACTCTTATACTGGAAATCGTCTTGTCTCTTCGAGTTTCAAGCCTACGCATACGCGAATAACCCCAAAGCGGAATGACTATCTGTTGCCTATCCACGTCTTGCGAGGACAACAACAATCCATCATATAACTACCTTGTGATACTAATGGGACCCACTTGCAATTGCTGTGGTCGCCACATTTACTGGAATTAGTGCCCTGACAACCAGGCCACTCAAAAGCAACTATTGTTCAACACATCAATAAATCATTCCTCAACACAGTTGCGCACTAATTATCCCCTCTCTTGTGAATCTCCCCCGGCATGCGACCCAACTCTGCTAGTGATCATTCCTTGTGCTCCCCCCAAAAAGCATGGGAGAGAGCCCGCAGCCCTTCTCCTGAAGGCTATCTATCATCCCCGGACCCTTTCTTCCCGGAATCTCAATCAGCCGGGGACTTTGAAGAGAAGGAAGAGCATCGGATCGAAGAACCTAGAGAACTCGGATACCCAGACGAAGAGGATGAAGTTGCTGGTCAACCCCAAGAGAGCACTAGTCACGCCGACACACAGCCACAGCCCCCCATAGACATAAACAAGGAGGAACTCATTCCCGGCCTAACAACGTCCAACGCCACAAATTCAGGCCCTCCACGATCCAGGCCCCACCTGCCGAGCCGTATGCACCCACGTCCTGTAAACCCCCCCGAAGCTGATTCATCACACTCGACTAGATCTGAAAGGCAAATTGACTCCGCCCAACTTTGTCCCCAGGAACTTCGCGAAGTCCCACAAGATTCTGTGGGCGCACGAAGATTGATTCGCCCCCACATTTTGCACCTCTTGAACGAACCTAGTCCAAGTTTCACCCAGCAGCAGCCCTCCTTGCAGTACAGTGAAGCTCCTGTCTTGGAAGATGGGGTTGCGACCTCCACGAAAGAACCAGGTGAACTGCGCACTTGTAGTAATGGCGTGGATAAACAAGAGTCGGACAAATCTCGAAGGGCTACGAAAGTAAAGGATGCAAAGCCAGGGACAAACAAAAGGGGTAGCGAACTCAGAAGGAGCAGAAGACTCCTTGAAAAGACTCAACGCCATATGAAAACCGACCCAGGAGGCATTTGTTCAGCCACAGATAGAGATGGCAGGGTGGAAACGTTGCAGGGCTCGCGAGAAGCGAGAAGATCGTTGGCGAGGGGGACACGAGCACAGCGTAAGTGAACCTATGGAACAAAGCGAACGTGAAATTAACGTCACGTTTGTGATACAGGCAGGAAACAGCCTTACGACTCAGAAAAGCCCGGGCGCAAGTGACCTGATGGTAGTATGACAAGCGGCACTAGAATCATTCTTAGGTAATTCTATAGTAGATTTGTGCGATCTTGATCGTCCAAACACCAATAATTCACTAATTCCTCGGACTTCCTTAGAAATACCATATCCTTCCCGGCGAATGTGATTCAATGGCAGTTCTGCTTGCAGGGTCATCTGAGACCGAATAGTTCCAACCCGGCTAAACATTTTGGGTAATCGTGTCCAGACATAAGGTATGCCAAAGAGTGACGAATATAATCTAAGGGTAATAGCTTCAGATTCTGCTCGGAAGAGTTCATTAGCAATCAGAAGAGCGGTACGAGATATTGTCTTGGGTTGAATCAGACACTGCGACCGTGGCTAATTCATCAGTGAAGGGGGACCCAAAACGAACAATATCAACCTCAGTTTCAGGACAAGCAAGTTAGTGCTCCTGGAGTGTCACGCTCTCCAACCCACCACCCAGGGGGTTTCGGGGGGTCTGATGATTTTGGCTCGAGAGATACCGAGACGAACTGAGGGACGAAGACTGTGAGTCCGAACCAAACGGCAGGACCTTCGTTCCGCTTTGTCAGGAAATATGGATGTGGCCGGGACTTAGGGCGACGTGATGGTTCGGGTCGCATGATGAAAGGATTTCTGTTGTTCTTAATTGTATACATTGGGCGCGAAACTGAAATAAATTTACGCGGGGACAAGGGTTTTGTCAGCAATGACACCTCATATGTTCCAAACGTCATACATATTCTCCGATGTCCTAATCCTGGATCGACACAAGGAGTCACCCTCAGCGTTGTCCCCCTCTCTACAAAAAGAGGCTCCCAAAATGCGATTGGTCTCAGGCCATAGGATTTTCAGCAGACGCTGAGATTCCGTTGATATGGTATTTGCCGTTCCATCGAATGGTTTGGCTTGGAACCTGCATTAATGTCATTAGCGAGGCTTGAAAAAGTTAAAAGCCCTTTCTCCCTTCTCTTTGTGAAGTATTAGAATAGCCAAAGCCTCATATGGACCTACTAAGGTTTGAATATTTGAAATTTCCTGTCCTTGCGGGTGGGCATCCAACGTTCGCTCTCTTTTTCATTCTCCAGGCTTGGGGAGGGCGCATTTCTATAGGTACATCTGAGTCTTGACCTTGCCCCCGTCGGGCCGTGGGAGCACCCACGAGGCGGCTTGCTTGGTCATCGACCAAGCCAGTTGGAATTTCGGAGAGATCCGAAACTCCGAAACTCCGAATACTGAAGCGAAGCACAACTCTTACCATCTCTCTGCAGTAGCGAGAATGAGCACCGAAAGGCGAGACAACATGGACCAAGCGCTCCGCACGGTGATCTCTATCCCTCTTCTCTTGAACAGAAACACAAAAACTGGTCCGAACTATATCTAGTGACAGGTCGGAATTTCCATTCTTATCTGGGTTTTGCTGCTATCGCATTTGCTCGTTCGTGTATGATGCAATTCAAAGGAAGCCTAGACGATCTTTATGTCGAGAACAATGATCCATTATCCTATCATCTCATTCAGGCATCAAAATTGTCAATCAATGTTTAAAGTGCCAGATGCACTAATTTGTGCTGTCGGACGATACTACTCACTCGGGAGGACCGTGGTGTTATTCCTGTGCTTAGAAGGTCGAAGTCTCGTGACACTGTGGCTTTCAACTGGGTGTGTGATTTCATGGGTCATGGCTGCTGTGCACCCGGCCGGAATATCTTTGACAGTCTGTGGGGGCCCAACTTTTGTTGGTCTCTATGATTATCGTTCGTGCGCATTTGTGGGTTACTCCGGCCATCTCATCTGTATTTAACGCTAAGCGAGGCTTCTATTGTAGCCACGGGGGCCAATCATCTTATTAACCTTCACGTGCGCGTGAAGCTAGGCGGTCGTTACTTCAGCCGTCTAAATCAATCAATACTTGAGCACCATAAAAAGGAATATGGGATGGCAAGCAGGGCTTTAAATTAGTCATTCATATTTCGAACAAGCCTGATGGCGGAGGTGCCTGTCTCCTAACCTTCAATCGCCTGAGTCACTTTATTAACCTAGGCTCCTCCATAGATATAGCCCCCACAAACACGTCCGAGAACCTCTTCTTGTGTTTGGACTTCTAGAAGCGACATTTTAAACACGGTGGTTGATGTTGGACTAATTAACGCCTCATTGGTGGCCCTATTCGAATGGGCTTGAGCCCTCGGACGGACCAGAAAGAATGGCACCTGTCGTGATTCAGCAAGTGCAGGTTCCGCAGCATGTCAAACCACATAGTCATCCACCCCGTCCATCTTTCGTTTCATAGGATCAAGAACCAGTAGCTTGGCGGTGGGTCGATATTGTGATGGAATTTTCCATTTATCTGTCATAAATCTCCCCGCGTGCGGGGCTGCGGTGTTATGTCTCATCCGCGTTACGGCCCTAGGGCACTTTGAAACCGTCGTGATCGCTCGTTCCCATCTTATGGAGTATCTGTCACAGAGCGCGAACGAGTTCTCCATCCGGGGACCTCGCTATCCAACATCTGGACACTCCCACACCTTCTGAGAAATAGCTAACACCGCCTGGCTGTCTATTTAAGCTATCTGTGCAATCTCTGTTCTACCATCAACCAGACCTGCACGATCCAAACCCTGGACTTAAACTCCTCTTACTTCGGACTGATTCTAGCATGGCCCGGGGCCTGGACTTGAGCTTCTGCCTTCCTCTTGGGACTAGATTTGGACCCCAATCCGTTCTGTGTTCGGGCTGCAACGACCTGTTCTACCGAGCGGGCATACTTAACAACTAGCTCCAGCGCCGCCCATTTACAGAAACGCCTGTAATTTCTTCTCACGAATTCGCGAGCACAAGGCGACTCATCTGGATGCATCAAAAGACAGATCGGTAGAAATATGGTAATAAGACAGAAGATGAATGATACACTACTATTTCTATACATGAGCCTGCTAAAACACCAGGATAAATAAAGTCCCTGCGAATGATCAATCACCCCGCGATGACTCCTTCGTGACGTGAAACTCCCCCCTCCATGGACAAAGGATCAAGTGTCAGCTAGTTACAATCCATAGACCCCATGCCGCCCTTCTAACGCGCGCTCGACCACCTCTCCTGTTTTTACGTTGATGCTAATCCTTCGTGCGTGGCCGTTTGGTCTTCTCTTTCGTCGCTGATTTTCTGGAACTAAGTCCGAGTCGGCGGATTTACTGTCAGGCGCCATGACTTTAGGTTGTGGTTCTTGGGCTAGTATTGGCAATGAGCCTGCCGTCGGTTCGTATTCCGTCCCAGCAGGGAGTGGGTTCTGATGAATAAGACTGAAGTCTTCCTCTTGTGCCACGGTGGGATTTGACATAAATGCAAACGGCAGGGCTATCGGGGGCGGTGAAGGCTCGGTTACGTATGCACGTTCGAGTGCACGAGGCTGGAAAACTAGTGGGACATGATGATAACTCGGAGGCGGTGATGCCGGTGGGATAATTGGTTCATTTAGAGGGGGATGAGGCGGAATGTGGACAGTTGTAGCTATTGGAAGCGGGACGGGGACTGGCTCAGAGAGCATTGAATACTGGAATTCCTCTGGTAATGGAGTATCGTGCGCAATAGGAAAATATGTCGTGCCATTCAGTTCAACAGGATTTGGTACTGGAAGGGTTGGTGGTGTGTAGGCAACCGGCGGCGGAGGTGGAGGTGGAGGTGGATAATAGATTTGTGGCGGTGGTGGTGGCGGCGGCGGAGGAGGAGCAGTTATGGGTTCAGAGTCTTGTGAAGCTGGCGATAGGGCATCGAAATGTTTGAATGGGCAAGTGCTCCGTCTATCACAGAGGATCCATGCCGGACATGGTGTATACTTGACATCTATGAAATGGTAGCCTTAATGAGTCAATAATATAATAATAATAATAAATGAACGTACAGGGTTGAATGTCCGCAGGATGAAAATGTGGGCAGTTACGCGCTCCACAGAATCCCTGGACATGGGCCCAGCAATGAGAAGTGGCCTTCTGAGTTCCGTCGGGTCTAGACGACGACTCTGCAGTTTGACGGATGATATCTCTATTCCACATCGTACTGTGTATTAATTGCCAATCATGGATACTGTGTAGAGGTAAGTGATACAATACGTAACGACGACGGAGGTGTAAATATAACGCACAAGTTACATGCATCCCCAAGCGGACACCAGCCATTATTTTTGACAAAATGTTTGCAAGGAGTCGTCTTCCAGGCAATGATCGAACGTATCTTCTTTGGATCTGAACAGTAGTATGTTGAAATAGTAGGACTTTGGCGCAGTACGGAAGCCTACCATTTCCCAAAAGACGACCTGCCGCCGAATACTGCTGCTGGGGTTGCGGAACATCGCTATATTGGTTCTCTATACGTGCGTTTGAGTGCGTGTTCTGTGAAGATGGCCAGTATCCCGTGTTGTAATTTGCCTGCGAGGTTAAGGGATGGGATCGGGTGCCAGGCCATCGTTCTCCAACTGGTGGATGGTTATATTTGCACTTGGACCCATAGCTACAGTATCCTTGAATGTATTGTCGACAAACTATTTCTGAAAGTCTCGTATCAGTTAGTCTGCTGCGTGTTGGGTTCTGCACGACTCACGTCCGTGCCAAAGTGAATCAGCATGGGCACTTGAGCGAACTCGGTCCATATGAAGCAAGTAGAGTTTCTGGTATGGCGAAGGAAGGTGGGGGTCTATAAAGGTTGAAAACTGGGGAATCGGGTTAAAGACGTCTTCAAGGGTAATACACGTGGAGTGCACGCGTATTAAGATATAATTCGAAGGCGGTAGTGAATCGGGTTGAAAAGGACTATAAGGATCATGCCGCAAATGCCACGCAAATGCCAGCACAAAGAGAGGGACAAGGTAATTGAAAATGTTGCATTATTGAGTGCACTGTTTTGACGAGCATAATACAAGGCTCAGCCGGTGGCACAATAGTAATGACAACACGGTAAACGCCCGTTTCTTGTTCGAGAATATAATGTGCGACATGGTTTCCATGACCATCAGGCTGGGTCCCCGATAATACGCTCTACACATAAAAGACTGCATTTGTGTCAGTCGTTGCCGTTGGTTGGAATTGAAGGTGTTACTTCCCCTGTTCAAGCAGCATGCCTGATTGATACCTCGTTGTTTACATGTGATATGACGTAGTTCCATCCCCCAGCCAGGGACGGGGTGGAATGGCAGGGTAACGTGCAGGAGAAATAACAATAAGTACCGTTAGCCGTCCGCCATAACGTTACAGGAATGTTTCACAACGCAAAAGAGGCCGCCAACTGGATTATAGGATGATATGCGCATCTATAAATAGACCCAACCCGTCAACCTTTGGGTCGGAACAGAGGAAAGCAGAGGAAAGCGCGCCTAAAGTCCGAAAGAGCCCGAATCAGAGCTGACTCACACTCCGGGACTCCGACATCAACAGCACATCCTGAGCCCTGAGCACTGAGGTTGACACTGCTCGAGCAGTTAGCTATTAATTTCAGGTGTGATCCGTTAGGTAAAATGCTAACCCGGAGCACGGTAATATAAACGTTGATTTAGGCTTCTATGGTATGGTAAACGGTAGCTTGTTAACCAGTAGCTTCGGAAAGTAGGTGTAGGCTACATAAATTACAATGGCTCTTGGGTGTGTATGACAAATCAATCCACGAGAGTAGTCCAAACACGAAATAAGAATAGCGGCGGGAGCAGAATGCGAAGATATTGATACAAACCCATATTAAGCATGCAATCTTGGTTCTCATATCACGATGAATATTATCTATACAGATCAAGACTGGAGCGCTAGGTTCGCAGTCTGTAAGCCAGGATTACTCATAACATCGAAACCGGGTATCATGTGGTGTATACGCTTGCGTGGAGGTAAGGATGTAAGGTCCTGATCTGTTCATGAATAAGAGAAGGTGATACTTTTGATATGTTTGACGTTACCTCACATGGATAATGACCATCTGCCAGTCAATCATTGTCAATGGTATTTTTGATAGAAGGATAAATGGGTCACTGTTACCTGCTAGCTGACCCGGGTGTTCCCATGTTCGCTTCCTAGATCGGCCAGAGGGATCCTGCAATCAAGGAGGGTATCACAATCGTGTAGAGTGGCTAAAGGGTGGCAATCGCACCTCGATATGATTCGCAACTTCATTCGTGCTATACATTCCTTGTGTGGTGTCCTGTTCTGACCACTGCTCCATTGACTTTTGCTGCACACGCGTGTCAATAAAATTAGGTCTGGTATCCTGGAACTTGAAATACAGGGTGAAAACAATGCCGCATGAAGAAAAGAAGGCACCTACCTCGGTGTGGTACCGGGAAGGACTTCCTCTTTCATCCCCTGAGAGCGATGAATTTCTAGATCTAGAGTCGGCAGCAAAATCTAGGTTTGGAATAGGACCTAAAATTAGATTCTAGGCACCACAATGAAGCATCGTGCAACAAACCTCCCGCTGGGGGTTGGCTCCTTGCCAGAAGTACAGCCACTGTTATATGCATGAGTTAAGAGCGTCGTAAATGCGTGACGGGACTCACTGATGTCGTCGCGGCGTTTTTCCGCGGTAGCGACAGCCTGTCTAGCCTGCCGTTCGACATCAAGGCAAGCAGTATAGCGCATAAAGGCATCTTGCGTGTCTTTCTGCGCTCGAAGTAGGGACATACGCGCAGCCTGTAATGCTTGCTCTGGAAAATGCTATGAAGACAAGAAAGTAGTGGTAACTATGAAGCTTACTTGATGACCCAGCTTCTTGAAGCAGTGCTTCTGAGCTCATCAGTGAGGGTGATACTGACGACCGTGAGTGAATGCTAAGCTGCAAAGAATCATCAGACACACGGTCTAGGCGCGCGAGCGGTCAATTGAAATTGGACGTATGTCGAGGGTAAAGAGAGAACGCACGGTTTCTAGAGTCCATAAAACTCTGTTCAGATGGTTCTGGCGTCAAAGACTCGGCAGAATGGTCCTGGTGTGCATATGTTCCGTCTTGCATGGCGCTCCGCAGTCGAGGATTGTGAGGGATACCAGCTGCCTGTCGTTCGATAAATTTGCGGAGGAAGGTGAGTTCGATGTCGTCTGGCATGGTGTATGGCGGCCCTTGTATATCCCCCTTCTGCATAAGAAGCTCTAAATGCGACATAGTCTTATCTTTCAACTGTTGCAACCACTCGTGTAGCTCCATGTGATCCTGATCCGCTCTAGCATCATAATCCTGCCTTCTCCTCGCCTTCCTCCAGTACGTCTTTGTTAATTTGAGGGCTCGGTTGACTTCATTATCTAGATTGCGGTACCACTCGCTTGCTTGGCGATTCAACCGTACTGCGAGGACACCGGGTTGAACACGGAGCTGAAGAACACAACGACCCTCGCGATCAGGAGGACCAAGGACTCCTTTCTGGCCCTGATTTCCTCGAGTCGCACCGCGAGAAACGTTCCCTAGTTCTGGCCATGGTAAGTCGTCGGGAGTCGACATGTTGAGAAGCGGGAGTTGAAGGATGGGTACAGGGACAGCACGAAAGCTGGTGGCAAGTATAGATGTAAGGCAGAAATAAACCAGCTGCTCAGCCCTTGTCAATAAATGTCCTCTTCGGCGATATGTGGTGGGCTCAACGGAGTTATAAGTTACGCACGATCGCCCAAAGGTTGATGCACTGGGTTAACCACCCCTTCACGACTCAAGAGCTGATCAAATTCTAACCCACATGTAACGAATCGAGTAATAACTCCATATAGGCGCTGCCATAACAGATGAGTTCTTTTCACACTCGCTTAAGGACTGGTGGGGAGTTCGGTTGGGCTTACATTCAACGGTGACCTTCCGAATGTGTGCCATATTGATAGATCTTTGCCGAATGCTCAAATATATTTAGGGAGATGTGAACGAACCGTTTCCCAACATCAGATTATTTAATTGAATCGCTTTGATGATTCATTTGATGGGAGGATCAGAACTACTAAAGCGAACCGGGTCAAGTCGACGTGATGCCGAGTAGGGGAAGCATCAGAGCAGCTTTGAAGGATGCTAGTGGCATAAAGCAAAAAGCATCATGATGCATGTACAGTTCGATCACACCATCAACCTCTATGCAGAGAAGTTGACACCTTGTGCCAACGGCGCCTGGTTTGAGAAGTTGACTATAGAGAAATGATAGTGTAAGTGGGGCGGGGTCCGCGTTAATCGTGGAAGAACATACTTGTGCATGCGCTCCAGCGCACGTACTGCTTCCAAGCATCGCCTCCGGATTCACGTCCCCTGTAAACAACCTAATTAGAATTCACAGGGAAGTGTCGAAACTATGATGAACAATTACCATCCAGTGCTCTAAGAGTGACCGTGCTGCGTGAGTTGATGGTGCCAGAACGATGATACAGTGCACAAACCTTATTACCACCAAAGGCAGCCCCAATCTCTGCACCACTTGTGCCCACGTTCACCTGGGGAGTATTTTGGACTTTGATTCCAATGATAAATCTATAGGAATTCCACATACGTTGACAATACCGGTATCAGATCCACTAGGGCCGATCCATTTGCCAACATTTCTGATATCACGAGTCCAAAGACTACTGGAGAGTCCCTGTGAATGGGTCCATCAGCTACAATAACTATACAACAGATGTGCACGAACCTGAGGCACGGCATTATTCCATGCAATCGCCTGATCTAGCTCATCAAATATACCGACATTGAGAATAGGTGCGAAGACTTCCGTTGTCCAAATGCTATCAAGCATATTGACGGATTTAGGAACAGAGATAGTAGGCTCGACAAAATTGCCAGCGCCGAAAGGTGTGTGATCGTATTTCTTCCCTCCGATCAATATATCTGAATCAATTCCCTTTAGGTGTTTGATGGCAGTGGCGTATGTGTTACAAGCTGTGCGAGTATGTAAAGGTCCAAGTAACGTGTTCTGCTCCAATGGGTCGCCGGGTTTAATGGACTTATAGAGCTTTTGAAGCCGTTCCAAGAAATCGGAAGCAATAGAACGGTGAAGGTACAATCGACGAGTCGAAGTACACCTCTGCCCGGCGGTGCCTATCGCCCCGAAACCTACTGCAGGGACTGCCAATGAGAGGTCTGCGTCTGGCATGATGATCGAAGCTTTTGTCAAGTGGTTAATGGAGCAAAAGTTCGGATGTCAATGAACACGCATACCATTATTGCCACCGAGTTCTAGAATCGTCTTCCCAAATCGCGACATAACAGCTTGGCCAACAATGCGACCAACAGTCTCACTACCAGTGAAAGATACTATAAACAGTTAAGTAGGCTGAGGGATTGCGATCCAAGGTTTCTTACCTAGCTCGACCTTAGGGTCGTTTACTAATGCCTCACCAGTATCCTTACCTCCGGTTACCAAGCTAGCAACAGCGCCTGGAACGCCATTGTTTTCAAGCACGCCCGCAATAATCTTCGTTACGGCAATAGAACATAGTGGGGTTGTAGGGGATGGCTTCCAAATAGTTGCATTGCCAGAGGCCATTGAAAGCGCCAAGTTCCTAAATATGCATCAGATCTTGTCTGTACTATAGTGGGGATTGACATACCACCCATAAACAGCGACAGGAAAATTGAACGCGGAAAGAACGGCAACAACACCCAGAGGGTTGGGTACTAAACATTCTGAGGTTTCAGCAATGGTCAATGCTCGAAACACAACTTGGTTATTGCACCTTCGAGGATGGAATGCTCTGGTCTTTCTGAAGCAATAACCCTCCCATTCATCATTCTCGATAAACCAACGGCATAATCACACTATGAGATATCAATCACGGGGATATCTACAATCAAAGAACCTGTTTCGAACTCACTATGTCAACAAACTCCTGAACCTCACCAACACCTTCTGTTCGAATCTTCCCCATCTCCAAAGTAACAAGGGCTCCAAGCTCATCTCTCTGATAGAATGTCAGAAGTGAACATCAATACATCCGTCATAAAGGCTCACCTTGGCAGAGAGGGCTTCACGGATCTGTCTCAGGATTTCCCCGCGTTTAGGTGCCGGGACATCTACATTTAAGAGGTCTGACACGTTCTGCGCGAAATATAGGTTGTAATAACTCACTACGAAAGATGGTATATGCTTCTCGGGTCCGTTCCAAAGCTTCGCGTAGCTCCTCCTTAGTTGCCGTTCTAATGCGGGCGAGTTCCTCGCCCGTAGTAGGACAAGTGGAAGTCATAATCTCGCCAGAACCACGCCATTGGCCATCGTAGACACCATGAATCTCCCCTTCCGGACTGATACCCAATGCGGAAAGGATATTGGAAGCCCGGGTAGAGAGAGCACGATTAGCGGAGATATAACTCTGCGTTCTGATGACCTGTCTTGCAGTAAACAACATAGCGGAAAGTTGAACTAAAGTTGGCGTGAACACAGGAGGTAGAAGAAGGTAGACCGTGAGTTTGTCAATACTCCAACTTCAGACGAGAGCGGCGAGCGCTCGTAAGATCCGCCTTGTTGTGGCACGTGCCACTCGGCAACTCGCCGTCCCTATCTTCCCTATCTTCGTACGGTCGAACCTGGGTCACAATCCCAAGGCTCGACGACCTGAAATATAGTATTTGAAGCAGAATCGCTCATAAAAACCTTCAACACTCAAGACGAGACGAACATACCTTCCTCATATCGCACCGCTTTTCCCACCCCTATTTCTATAAATGTACTAGTGAAGCAAGTTGAAGCAGACTGTGGCTCAGTTTGCAGACCATTGACCCGAGCTGATCGTGACCCGCACCCATGTCAAAACCGCGACGGAAAAACCACGTATCTAAAACCGCAACGGGAGGAACGAGCCTTGACCCACTTCACAACACCGTAATGTGCCTCTGTCCGGCGGATCCACCTTGAACACTGAACCCCTGAGTAGTATAACCCAGGATTGTAGAGGATGAACATATAACGGGGAATTGAGACACACACACCTTGTGGAGGCGTTGCACGCTTAAAGAGGTGGGACACCGGGTCATATATCCAACTGATTAGGTATTCCACTGACCTTACCCAGGGTAGTTCTGCCCGTCCGATGAATAAGCTGCGTACTTGAAATGAAATGAATCGCGACTGATAATTGTCATTAGTACATCATATCAACTCGAGGAGTGCTAAGTGGGACAAACGCCTTCACGATGGGCTTCTGCCCAGATGTGGGTTCATATGACAGAGTATGACTAAATGGCCAAGTGACCATGCCCGGCAGATCACCACCCGGGGTGTGGAGGTGTTAACGCTCGGCGTTGTTCCAGCACGTGCACCAAGATGTGGACGTCGTTGAAATGTATTCAATGTATTCAACAGCTTACAAATGCACCTGTGATAAATTCGCCAAGTGACAGTTTATTCCAGATCTCCAAAAAACGACGTATCTTCGACTACGACAGCATTCTTTTTCCCCTTCTTCTTCGTCTCCATAGGCTCCCTCTCGTGCTTTCGCTTTCGCTTAGCTGGCGCTTGTACAGGCTCTTCTTCTGGCTCTGCTTCGATTTCCTGGGTGCCCACTTCGTCGCCCGATTTTCCATCATCCTCCCCGGAGACCGCCTCCGAACTCCTGTCCTCGGAGTCGCTATCATTCTCAACCCCCAGAGTGCCTGTTTGTTGATGTTTGCCGTCGCGAAAAAATGACATCAAGTCTGTCAATCTCAGCCCATTCTCATGTCCCACACTTCCAACCCACCAACGCCCTGGGGAAGCGGAGTCATTTGCTTCGTCAGCACGAGCGGTACTGCCGCTTGTCTGGTTCCTTGCCGTATCGACTCCATGCCACTCTTCGTCGCTGTCATTCACTTCCTCCCCATCAATACTCAATTGCGCAGCGCCACTTCCCACAGCGACTCTTTCCACGGGCCAATCCCCGTGGTCAGCTACCACCCCAAGCAGTTTTGTTGGTAAAATTTGTACGGCACGAACAAAACCATCCGATGAACCTGTCAAGATCGTGCTCGTGGTATCAATGTCGGGTAGATCTGACGGAAGATTACACAACGCATCGATTGATAGGGGATGACTAGTTGCAATCAATAGATCAGAATTCTTCCATTCCACATTGTACCATAGAAGGGCTTAACTTACCCAGGAATGCGGTCCACACAATCCCCCCAGCCGCTGTTGCGATTGAAGACTGATAAAATTCCTAGCTGTGTTCCTATAATGACTTTCGACATTCTAGATCTGAATTTCAGTACAGTGGTCGCGTTGTCAGAGAAGGCAATGCAGATGGCGCGTGGCAACTATTTTGTAAGGAAAGTTCCCTCCAGGCGTTATGGCAACATTCCGCCATTCAAATATGTTGTGCGCAGTCTTCGAGTTCTTGGGAAATCCCATGGACACTGGGTATACGCCCAGATACCATGGGAAAAGTGGGGAAAGGGAAGCAATAGTGAACCCACCCCTTTATCGCGACAATAGATAGAAGTTCATCCTCCTGATCCTCGGATTGAGCAACAAATTTTGGTTTTTTGGAGCGAACGTCCATGACGGAAAGCGTCCCATCTGCACTATAACGCCGAAATCAATGGCGGCACAATAAAAAAGGGATGGTCAAGTGTCGCGCGTGAGTAAAACACGTAAATGATGAATCTTTCCACAGCATTCAATGCGAAAAATTTACCTTGTGGCCAGAAGTTGTTTCTTATCTTCTAGCCATAAAAAATCACTGATGTAATCAAAGTGATGGGTGTATGACCGCACAGCTTCTCTCTGGCGGGGATCCCATAACTGTTGAGAAGGCGTTGAACGAGTCAAAGCTATTGAGGGCGTTTCAGATGCGAGAATACATCATACCTTGATTACGCCTTCATCATCACCGGTACTCAACAACCATGGGGTAAGATGCTTCACGCGGTTTATGGCGGACCTTTAGGCACTGATGATATCAGCCCTCGGTAGGTGCTGGCAACTGGACATTTTGGCACTCACTCATGTGCCCCGGTCCGGCTCTCAACCTGCTCAGTCTTAGTATCAATGATACTATATAACGGGTCAGTGTGGACACCATAGAAAAATCACAGCGTTTACATACTGGAGAGCTTTTGATTTCCCTACAGCATACAACCGCGACCCATCTTCATTTATACTAAGCCCCCGACAGGACCGTTTGGAAGGCCGCAGTGAGAATACGCTCTTGTGATTCCCTTGTTGATCATATGCAAATGCTTTGACATATCCTGTCAAGAGACCTGCATACACGGTCGAGAATGTTGGATGGAACACGAGGTCGAATACCTGGGCATCGACAGGGATTTCTGGCATAATCTCTTGGGGAGGGAGGTGTGACAAGTATGTCGTGACGATAAGGTCGCGAATCGTGACACAAAGTCGTTCTCTTTATCACACGTGATAGATTAACGTTACTCCTGAGGTTCATATATAAGGCGGACGCAAGGCAAGAAGCAGTTCTTGCACATTGATATTCATAAATTTGATCGGCTAGGGCCTATTATCACTGTGTTTTATCTATAAACTTGTTGGCCGTTCTTCCCCGTAAGATCAGCGCATATTCGTAGTGGGATCATTCAACATCTCATCTATCCTACATTCGGGAGGGCAACATACTCACACGCGATGGTGCGAACATCGAGGTATGTAGTCCCCCTAGATAATCTATTAGATCCGTTTATATCTTTCAAGTTCGTTTCAGGGTCAGCGGAAACGCATGACAATATTCCACTGTAGCCTGCCAGCTGCAGGGACAGCCTGCTTTGCATCTCAGTATCCGATCTTGCTTCTTTCTCATCCCGAGACCCTCATTTGGGCGACTTAGACGAAACCCGGAAACTCGTAAATTCTAGGATAATTTCTAAACTTGTATACAACGATCAAGCCGGCGACTTGTTGCGACATTTGATGTAGAACAGCGTAGAACCCTAAGCTCACCCTATGGTTCAAGCTTCATCTTCGTTCATCTGCGGTGCATAGAAATTGTTGATCAACATTTCAGCTTCTCCATCATATACAGCATCTCATTACTCTGATATCTAACTATTTGAGGGTTTCCTGGAGGTTTTACTGCGAGTCGGATCATTCGGTACGAGATGTGGGGTCGACCATGCTCAAGGCCGCTGACTAACACGATGACTACCCCGACACGGTTCTCCCAAAGCATAGGATATTGGATAGAGTGCTTAGAGAAGAACAACCGTCCCACGCGAGTATTCAAGGCAGACCGACACTTAGTCAATACGTGGAAGTATGGCAGGGTGTCTCGATTGGTTGGGAAAACGTTCATACCTAGTAGAGTACATCATCAACGAGCGGAGGTCTGGGTCCTAAATATGCAAACGAACCAAGCAAAAGCGGCTCGGGTACAACGAATAACGAAGAGAGGGGATACTTTTCAAACAACAGGAGAGTCCGTCCAAAAATACATAGGTCCAAACCAAACCGCCCCCCCTCCCCACGGTCTACGTGTGAAGCTTGGAAGGAGCATAATGAAATCCTTCAAGAAAGCAGTGCCTCCAGCCGGTGATAATGTCGCAAGTCGCTCCTTGGGGTATCGAGGTGCATGGTCCTATACCTCGCTGACGTCTCCCCCTTTACCTTCCCGCGAATATCCCACACTAAGTGTGACACCATTTGCTTGACCTCCTCTAGCGTCTTTTCGGACACCTGTTCGCACCTCGTAACGGTCAAGCTTCTCAACCGTATCTTGTGCCGGCGGCGATGCTTTAGGCAGGCGGCAAGAACATCCAAAAAGCTCGAGTCATCCTGATCAGCATGTGAATTGATCTGCCCCTTCGGGGACAACATCAATCCTCCGCTCGAGCAATCCACCCCGTGCAAATAAACATCATCTAGCCGAGGTGCCAAGAAACGTGAGGCGCTCGCACTGGACGATAATACATCCAATAATAGAGCCCAAGCCAAACCAGAAGGCGCACACCCCCTAATGTCCAATACCCGTAACTGTGGAAGCGTTCGAAGGAATTGCGTCCAAGTTTTCTGCGTGACGATGTCAATATTCTGCAGCGATAGCGTCTGCACTCCCGTCAAAAATAGAGCGCGCCAAATTCCAGAAAGCGTCGTAATTATGATATCATCAGGGATAGTCTGGCCGCCGGGACCAATAGATATATCAAATGTGGCACAGTTAGGTTTTGCTGTGGGTCCAAAGGCACGAATGCGGATAGATTGGCGGAAGTCAGGATTGAGGTCATAGGATGTTGTAAATCTCGTGGAGACCTCGTTGCACGTGAGAATCAGGGTCTCTAGTGGTATATCTTGAGACGAGGTGTAAGAGTGAGCGCCGATTAATTGACAAAATCTCCATAGACTTTCAGAAAGATTGTCGAGTTGGTCTAGAGAGCAGGAGAGTTGACAATCAGAAGGTAGGATTATGGGTTCCAGAAAATCGGCGACTTGTTGTAAAGACCCTTTGACTTTGAGATGTTGGAGGTGTGGTAGGTGTATTTGGCGGTCCGGAACTTCGCCGTGCATTGCGCATCGAGTTATTGTGAGGTACTGAAGCTGTGGGAGATTTGGGAGAAGTTCAAAGATATCCGCATGATGTTCGCATTTCGGGAGGTCGTGAATTGTTAGGCGAGTGAGCGACGGACAACGGTAAGATAGCAAGTAAAGCGGCACCCCAGTCAGTTCAACCGTCTGGAGGTGCAATCGCTGCCCGAAGAGAGGGAAATCCGGTCGCGGGTAGGTAGGGGGCAACATTCCCTCCGACGCTACATTTACGACCAATGAGGTAAGGGTAGGATTTGGATGAGCGAGAGTCTCCAGCAAAGGTTGTATGTCGTCAAACGATGAGTCCAGGTGAATGTCGTGGACCTGATGCGCGTTGTTAAGGATATTCCTGACTTGGCAATGGTTGTGCTGTTTTACAACCGCTCTAATCGATAATGGCTCTCCTTTGGCTCGATTGAGGGAGATCGCGGTTCTCGCTGGGCTGGAGAAATCAATGAACGCCCACAGTTTCCGACAACGTAGGGCTGTGCTCCTCCAATTCGAACACACATACGACACATTTGTCCAACCCCAATTCTCCAAACTCTGCAGAGGCAACTGTGCGCAATTCAGGAATATTTCGAAGTACACTTCCTCTGGAAGACGACAGGCGATCTGCTCGTTGTTATGTTGTTTCGCCTGTTGTATAGGGCTGCGACTGGGCTAAGAAGACAACATGAGACACGAAACCATCTGGAGTATCAACGACATACTGATGTTTTCTTGAACCGCGAGGGGAATAATGAACGTTTTAGGCTCTGGGAAGGGCTGTCAATGCTGGAAGAACCAGAAACAGGGCTGGTATTTTTCCTGGTCTTCTCGAGTGCAAGTCGAATGCTATGGAGAAACTTAGCCCACCTATCCGACACATATCAGAATGGGGCGGCTCACTCAAGTGGGAGGGGTTCAGGTCTCTGCCAATTATCATATATACTACTTGAACCGGGATCATACGCGATGAACATCGGGGGATACACGGACTTCAATGTCACGTTCGGCCAAGTCATACTGCAATACATACGAAACAAATTAAATTAGCGGAAGAGTCTATGAATAACACAAGAGACACACCTTGCTATGATAATGTGGTAGCCGTGAACGTAGGGGGAGAGCGCTGGGGGTGGAGGAATATGGGTATGCGGTAACGCCGTGCCACGAAAGTCATTGATATAGGGTAGCAAGACAGGCAATATTGTCAGTCGCAGCAATAGCCTAAAGCAAACAAAAAACGGTTCCGGGTCCAGGACAATTAAATCCGTAATCGCAGCGTGTGGACATGACCTTAGTCAAGACAATAAGCGTTATTGTTGCGGTGGTCCCAAAGGCCCTATCGGGGTGGCGGGGTCCATCGCTTGTGACTTCTATTATGGATAGCACTGTGGATAACCAACCATTAAAGGGAGGTACGTGTACAGGTCTTTAATAGATTTTGAAAGCAGGCTGTGAATGGGGACGATTCCGCTGGCTTCAGCCTCCTTGGGCTCAGTGCCTCTAACTCCTTTAAACAGATACCGACCGAGACAGAAGCTCTGAAGGCCACGATATGGGCGTCGGTCGCGGTGGGGAAGCAACGAAATTGGATTGTTTGTAAAGCATGCTACAGCAAGGTTGAAGTACTGAAGAGCGCTTAGGCGGTCCGGAGGCTTCCACGTTAAGTACACCAGGGCTGCTTATGTAATATAGTCGATCGACGAGAGGCCATTTCACCCCCACTTACTGTACTTACTTAGAGTCATACTTAACCTTAACTTGATAGTGTCATTACCATCTACCGCTCCCTCTCGGCACATAGGCCGGCGTTAGACGACCCCCTCTGCACATGCAACAAACTACCCATCGAAATCCACAAAACATCGTGCTCCTCGTCTCATCTACGTAGGCAGTATCCGAACAGCACCGCATCTTCCATCGGGTAAGCTTCAATTTTATCTGTAAGAAAAATCCCTAGATTTTGTGACCAATGTGGTCCCCTACTGTGAATATCTGACCGCGCCCGTCGAACAGCCAACGACTTTGGCTACGCCCTTGTGGCGTTTCCATTCACAATAGAACCATGCAGCTAGGTATACATAATCCCCCCTTTTCTTAATTGGTTCAACGTACAAGATATTAATATTCCGTGGTCCGACGTGTCTTAGAACGACCTCGCACCTCGGAAGGGTGAACATCCTATTTTTGCTCATCTTTTCTGGATACCTTCGCTTTAGCTGATCAGTGTCGACGCGGAACGAGGGTTTCCCAGGGACTTGTTACACCTTTCGGTCTGCTGTGTATCGACCCTTCCGGATTCATTGAAGAAATCTCTGCGTCCACTGTACGTTTCCCTATTGTCACAAAGCAACTGGAGATCAAATTTCCACATGATATATAATCCCCCGGGGCCAAGGTACTGACGCGCAAAACCAGGTATCTCGTCCATCACGCTCCTCCCCTTTCACTCTTTGACGCGCACATGTGAAGTAAGTGCTTACGTCTGTAATACATCTAGAGTTTCAATACCTAACAACTGTATAGAAACGGTGTGGAGCCTATTGACTTCCAGCTACCGAGGCCAAGTCAAATGCACATCATCACATAGCTTAACCTCCCGGTTACCACGATTGCAAAATAACTTCCTCAAATACCGCCTCATTTCCCTATCTCTTTACTCGCCCCAACAGGTTGAGAAAACACATACAATCATTCCTCGATCCTTCGCCGACGATCCTAACAGGCTTTTGCCCGCAGACGTGCGATGCCCTCAATGAACTCCTGGGCCACCAGCATGCTGGGGAACCCGGAATAAAGGCCTTCATTCCTGACATATCTCAAAGAGAGGAAAGCCTTGTTCAAAGAAAGGTGTATCTATCGGCGTGGAAGTTGGACATTACAGGATAAGTATCTAAAGTCATCATGGTCCCGGCATACGCAATGTCCATGGATACACCGTGCCTGCTGCTGGCGGCGCTATGAACAGCACGTTCTGTCCCGGCCTCATAAGTAACACAAACAACCCCGGTTCCTTGGGTACATGCATTACTTGCTTGGATAAAATCCCTCACCGCCTCCACTCTTCTCCGCAAACCATTAAAGCTATAGTATCAGAACTCGAGTCCTTGCGCTTTGATTGCAGGGGAAAACGCCCACGAATCATGTTTCCTCATTGTTTCCTCCTGGATACACTCTGCCCGATGACACCTCTTCTTCCTCTTTGGGCTGACTGCGACTCTACGGCCCTGCCCTGGATTTGACAGTATTTTAGATCACCATTCTGCCTTTTTCACCATCCTGTGTCTCATTCCAGGGTCCCACCAAGCACTAACTGTGCCTAACCTCTACTAACACCATACACTATCTTCGTCTCAGACTACCATATACCGCCCAGGATATGTCTTAGTACCTTTTTGCTCTATAATTGGAAACGCCTCGAGAAGATACTCCAGAGAAGCCGCTCAGACTTGAGGAGTGTAAAGATACCGCTTCGCCCTGTGATGATTGTTGTAATAAGTGATCGAAACGCTTAACGGTCGTGGAGACCGCATGCACAGAGTTGACTAGATATCGAGTCTTTCTGACGAGGATAGAACATGTCAGGTATATTTGTGCTCGGATAGTGTCAAGTCAGAACTGTTTTTCACTCATGACGGACGGCCCAAGGGGCCGAAAGTTCACTGGACCAGCAGTTATCAATCACACCTGCTGCGTGCAATATCGATTCCGCCAGGTTGTTGGTCCCATCGAAATAAACGAGGTCAAGCCGTAGTACATAGCGTGACGACAGTGGCAATCCAGCTAAAATTTGCCGCAACTTGTGGGCATGTCCACGAGGTCACCGTGCCCTCCACCTCTGTTCCTCACTCTTGATCCCTTGTTTTCCATATAGCCGTTCCCACCATCATGATGCATTGATGTGTAAACGAGGACCTTCTCATCTTCTCCCGCTCATCCCTCTTCTATGCTTGATATGACACTAATTCTTCTATGTAGAAATAATTGAATCCTGGGCGTTTAATTGCATCAATAGGTAATAGCAACACAACTTCGAGTTGTGTCAGGCTTGGCGGCGTTCCCCCGCGCCCCCCAGAATTGGTATATTATATTCTTATCAACTCCCGTAACCCGTTATCATCTGACATTGAACTAGATGATCTACAGGAACTCGGTCATTGTTACGGTAATCGAAACACCGGTCACACTTCCGAATGTGTTTGAACTTCGAGTAGCCCGGGTTCGGAAGGATTATTCCGCAACTTAAGTTTGAGGCGTCATATCTGTGCACTGCAGTGGAGATAATGAAGAGTTCTCCAGATGAGCTGCAGCGCTCATGATGGTCGGGCATTGAATTGAATCACAGAAGAATTCGATTTCATTTTGTTTAGCGGACGCCACTCCAAGGTTTTCCAGAAGGAACAATTCTTCACGATCCATGACCATCACGGCAGGAGAGCTCCGAGTGGTACGAGAACTCCTCGCCGGCAAAGTAATACTTGGCATCTTTCTCAGGTTGGTCGCTGCATCTAGAAATCAACATTGAGAACTTTGGACTTCTAGTGTCCTCCCTCTCAATTCGAGGGTGCATTGGACCTAGGTCGATGTCCCGAGCGTACCACGACTTGTAACACAGCGTTTGCCTGCGCGGCGGCTTCAGTCCACCGAGAACAGTGGGCATGCGCAAACCACGTTTTGCCCGACCCTTGTGTTTCCACTTCTGCACCACGATGCAACTGATGGAGTGATGGAGTGATGTAATAATATAGTGATGTCTGATTAGATGTTCTACTAGGGTAGCCAGAATGGAACTCACTTTCCCGCCAAAGGACACTCGATATTTACAGGTTCAGCAGAACATAGAAGCCAATCGCACCCAAACCAATCTCGGACCCAGTGGTACCATACCCGCATGTATGACACATGCCCAAACGAGTGCGCACACGGGTTACAATTGGAATCACACTCACACTTGGCTATGTATGTGTACGTTACGTTATCCTCTCTGTTTCTCGAAATGAAACGCACACGCACCCAACCCGAGCTTGAGCTACATCCTACATCCGAAGTCACTTCATCCTCCCTGAGCCGGGCAGCCGATGTTATCTACAATGTATCATGCTTCATTCTAGGTGCCTCGCCTTCGCGGTGACGATAGCTCCTAACGGGGGGTTTAGTGACGAACGAGTGACCCTCGCGCAGCATGTATATAAAAACCCTCAGTGGGCCTCGAGGTTCCCCCTCCTTTTCCTCGCGAACGACGTCGACAACAGCGGCATCACCTCACTGCAAAAGGGGAGATTCTATAGCGCTCTACTCACCTCGCCGGACGACGGGGAGTCTGCTGCCTACTTTATTCTTCCTCTTCGGATTTCTGTCTTCTGTCTTTTTTTCGACTCTCGCAGCCATTGAATTTCAACATAGGCTATAATCTAATTCGCGCATAATGCTGGACACGCTCTCCCGGTGGAAACGCAAGCTCTCTTCTTCCTCTTCAGGCTCAACTACTATCACGACCCAAACCTCAGCGCAAATTCAAACTACGTCGACCTATTCTCATCTCACTGCCGCCAACGGCGCAGACCAAACCACACTGGCATCAGGATCCGGCCCGACACACCGCCAATTCCTCTCCATAAGCCAACCCATCCCCCGGTCCTCGCCAAGCTCGCTCTCAGGCTCGATATCTAGATCCGGGTCGGCGGGCGCAGTCGAGAATGTTAATGCAATTGGAAGCAGAAGCAGTGGTGGAAACAATACAAGCAATGGAAGCGTTGGTAATGGATGGCAAGAGAGAACACTATCCGAAATTGAGGATAACCGGCCCATGGGCAGTCTCGGGCGGAGGAGGATGGGCTCCGTCTCAAGCACAGCTTCTACTGGAAATGGAGAGAATGGGGGACTGTCGGCGCCTGCGGTCGTACGCCTGGATTCTGTGCCTCCTCAGCAACACCCCGCTCAATCACAATCACAAGCACAGCTGCAACAACAACAACAATTACAGCAACTACAGCAGTTCTACCACCACCCACAACACAATCAACAGCAACTCCATCTCCCTCAAAGTCAAATCCAATCCCAAGGTCATGCCGCACAAAAAGCCCACCAACTCCGTCTCCAAACAAACCCCCTCCACACCAACCCCCCACCCCCACAACACGCTCCTCCTCCAAACCGCGGATTCATACCAAACCATCCACAAATGGACGTATACGCAAACGCGTACGCGTACCCCTCAATCAAACAACTATCCCCAATCGCCGAACAGGACTATATCTCACCAACGTCCACCACCGGATCCGCTTCAAACGATTATCAGTCTCTTAAGAAAGCCGGGTCTATACTTGGGTCTTTGGGGAATGGCTCCCCCGCGAGTGCGGCTGGCGCTAGGAACAGTGGGAGTATGTCGAACCTGAGGTACTCGGGTGCGACTGGCGCGACTGGCGGTACTGGTAGTGGTACAGGAAGGAGAGAGAGCGCTGGTTCCGGGAGTCCGTCTGGAAGTGGGAGCGGTGGAGCAGGTGATATAGCAACGAACGTGGGCACTATTGGATCGTCAAGGAGACAGTCGGGTACGACTACCACAACGACGCCCAGTGGGTCTGCTGGCCATGGTGGAGGTGGGAATGCAAGCCCGACGCCCGCAACACCTGCAACACCCGCGACGCCCGCCAGTGCTGCTTCCGGAACGCCTGTGATAGGAGGAGTTCATAGAGATGGAGATACGAGTTTCCCTTCGGCGTCGCCGCTATCGCAATACGCGACTCCAACCTCAAATTCGAATTATTCGAATCCGTCCGCCCTGCCGAGTCCGAGCGCAGGTCCTGTGTATCAGCCTGGTTCGGGTTCAGTTCCTGGTACCCCAGATGTTCAGCGTAAGTGGCTTTTAGTTGTATAGGATTATGGGTGGAATACTGATAATTTCGTAGGTCCGAGTCCGGCGTATTCATCGCCCTTTCTTACGAGACAGTTGAATAGGACTGCGTCACAGAGTTCGTCTAGGGGAAGGAGCAGTAGTACGAGCACTATCCCTGCTCCTACAGCTCCTGGTCCAGCACCGGGCGCAGGTGCAAACGTGGGGAGACAAGGGTCTGTTAGGTCCGTTACAACTCAACGAGAGCGGGAACGAGAACAGGTCTCAAGTGGTGGCGCTACCCCGACACTAGGAAACAGCATGACCATGACGCAAGCTCCAGGTTCTTCAACGACACTACCCACGTCGGTATCGGGATCAGGTCGTTCGGGTCCAGTGTCAGAACCACCGACAATCCCACCACTGGATTTAGCCCCGCCATTCCCAGGACCGCATCCGAATATTGGGCCGAGACCACCGAAGACCCGGTACAGAAGTGAGGGTGGAGGTTCGAGATGGAGGAGAACGAAGGGCATGCCAGTGGGCGCTATGCCGAAGATTCCAGGAAGTCATGAAGGGTATTACGACGAATATGACGAGGAGGAGACTGGAGAGTATAACGAAAGTGGGGATGTGGGTGATTTCGAGTCTGCACCTGGAGAAGAAGCAGATGAGGAGTACGGTTATGGCTACGGGTATGGGTATGGGTATGGGCTTGAGGGTGATTATATCGAGGGCGAAGAGACGAGTTACAGGGAAAGGGAGACGGTCAGGCATGCAGATCGTGTGAGGAGGATGTATGGCTCCGAGGCAGGACCGTCGAGCGGAATCGTGATAAATGTCGAGGAATACGTTGACGACGGTAGGGACCCAGAAATCGGGGTGATTAGACGAGAGAGGCCGGGCACGTCACCACAACCCCCTTCAGCATCGGAATCGTTCATTACGCGTCGTTGGGACAGGGACCACACGCGCGGAATACCGACGGACAGTAACCGCATGCGACATAGTATCACGACGATTTTCCTTCGTGCGAAAACACAGCGCGGGCTGTTTGGCTTCGCAAGTTTGACGCCAGCGTTTTGGGCGTTCTGGTTAGGTTTCGTGTGTCCGGTCCTTTGGCTCGTAGGCGGATGGCATTTTACAAGTTTCGGCGAGCAGCCGCCGAAGATGGGAGTTTGGGAGTTTTATTTCTCGGGGAAAGGCCCGAGCGGAGGATTGGGAGAGGTGTTTTGCTGTGGGTTCGGGCGGGGGAAGCAAAGAAATATCCCCAAAGGAACCGGAGACGTGAAAGGAAAGAGGAGGGAGACTGGGGCTGTGGCAGGGAAGGAGAGAGAGAGCCAGCGGATGGGAAAGGTGTATGCGCCGCTCCCGAGGTGGATCTCTGAGAAGCAGAGTTCGGACGATGGACGAGCGAGGTTGAATGATCCAAAGAGATCCCTCAGGGGGATTTCGTTTGGCTATCCGTTTGTTGCTAGGTCGCCTATTGGACCTCAACCACCGCAAGGGGTACTTGAGAGATTGGTGAAGCGTGCGGTGGGGATTGTTGCGAAGCCAAACAGGCTACTGGACCAGATGCATGGTGTACAACTAAGGGAAGTTCGGGGTCGGCCTGAGAGTGGCCGGAGGATGTTTGATCCGTGGATCCAACGGTGTCGTTATGCATTCTGTTATGCGTGTCTGCTGGCTGCGATTGGACTGTGCACGGCGTCGATATACTTGATTGTATTTAATACCAAACAGCTACGATAGGACGCTGCATTATAATACTACTCGTGGACGACAGCGTAGATCTACTGTAACAACTCTGTACGACAGCAACGTAACGCGTGACGCAATGTAACATCGGGAGTGCTGCTACCAGAAGAATTCCAAATAACATTCATCCAGAAACATATTTGAGGTAGTTTACTGGCATCTCACAGTTCTGATAAGCTCCACTTAGATGATAAGTATTGCCTAATGTGTAGCGCTGTTTACAACATACACATAACTGAGTGCTCTGGGTTTGCTGCGATCATCGTTTTGCAACCTCCGTTCCAGACGAAGATTCTAGTTTACCTAATACCAGAACAACGGTATCAGCGTAACGGCATCGACAAGAGCTAGCAAAGTGAAGTTGAGACAAGATAAAGTTCCAAGAGCTGAGCGATACGCACGCCATTCAAAATCTGTTCAACTTGGGCCAAATCGATTGATATATCAGAGCTCTTCGTCATGGTATGCTGGAAATGCTCCATCTCGCGCGCAAGGCGATCCTGAGCTATGTAGCTGGAGTCTGGTACCGTCCCCTGAGAAAGCTGATGCAAGATTTGCAGACAACTCGGTCGGTCATCTGGCTGTTGTGCCCAACAACGATTCATCAGGTCCCATATCTCGTCGTCGATCTTGTCCATGTCCGTTATCGGGTCCCCTTGAGGTCGGGTTGGTAGATCACCTGCAAGAAGCCTTCGTATAACCTGACTTTCGACCTGGCAGTCATGGAACGGTAGCAGCCGTGTCGAAATCTAGGTGCATCGTTGTCAAGTGGGAGAAACGAGCGGGGAAAACGAACTTACCTCGTAACACACGGAACCAAAAGCCCATATGTCACCAGCTCGGCTCGCTTGAGGTGCCTCAAGTAGCTCAGGAGCGGTCCAGCGAGATGAGAAGCCACCCATGGAACTTGTGGCGTTTGTAATTGCGAAGGTTTTCTCAGTGAGCAGGCGCGAAAGTCCAAAATCCGTGATACAAGCTCGCCCAATTTCGTTTACAAGAACGTTCGCCTGTGTTGAAACCATTGAGAAGATATTTGAATTAATGCCATAGCTTGGCATACTGCTTTAAGATCACCGTGAACGATGCTTTTGTCGTGAAGGTAACTGAGGCCGTTGATTATGTCGTACATCTTCAAGAGCGCTAGATCAGTCTGGCGAGAAGCAGCTGAAGGGCGGATGGGTACACACGAAGAGACGACGAGGAGTGGTCGGATTACCCCTTAAATACTCAGCAAGATTGCCATTGTCCATCCATGGAGACACGAGGCAAATCCGCTTACACGCTTCATCCAGATAATACACACCATAAAATGGTAGTATATTAGGATGATAAAGTTGCCCCCAGAGGATTGCCTCTTTAGCAAATATCTGACGGTTATATGAAGGTCAGAAGGTGTGCACATCGAGAGACAGGTTCACAACAAACCTTTAGCATCACAGTCGTCTCCGTCTTTCGGAACACTCGCACAACCTTCAAACAGAGGTATTGCTCACCATAACTACCTTTATGGATATCACAGAAACCTCCCCCAGCCTCCGGCGAATCGATAGTGATACCCTTTAGAACATAACACCGGGGGTAGAGCATAGAAGCCCTTGATAGTTTATACAACGTAACTAGGGCATACTTTCGGAGCGGGGGCAGCAAGGATCCTTGCTGGAAATTTAGCTACACAACAAGAAAAAATGAGTACAGAACTTGAACGTGACAAAGGAATGCCACTTGCCGAATATAAGTAGTCCATCAACACTTGAGCGCTGTCCCCTCTCAACGCATGCAAAGCTTTTCTCTGCCTCTGCGTGCTCAGGATCTTCAGAAGTTTATCCAAAATACGGCTATCTATCGACCCTGGAGCCTGTCCCGGTGGCTCGGACGGGCCAGCGTATGTGACAACATCGTTTACGCTGAGGATTTCCGATTCCGAGTCATTTTGAGATTCTCCTAGAGCGCAACTAAATATATTTCTCGAGATAATGCAACGGAAATAGATATCGCGCCTTCAAATAGCCTTGATGAACCAGACTGTGATGTGTTAAAATCTAGAGCGGCTGGTTTTG
Source organism: Macrolepiota fuliginosa MF-IS2 (assembly GCA_015584085.1). Lineage (NCBI taxonomy): Eukaryota > Fungi > Basidiomycota > Agaricomycetes > Agaricales > Agaricaceae > Macrolepiota > Macrolepiota fuliginosa. Next base: position 32,622 of record MU151329.1, read on the forward strand.
GAAGATTGTCTGCAATTGTTATTCGGGTAGGTCGAGGCGGCAATGGCTGACCACCAGAAGAGAGTATCCCCCTGGCATCATTCCCTCCTGGTGGTGGGTGCACTGGATAACTGTCTGAGGGAGAGGGGACGACAGTTGAGATAGGTATGGGGCGGGACGGATCCTCCCCGATGTTGTCTGCGGGATGCCCCAAGTTTGTTGTTTCCTTTTCTTTCCCCTTTCTTTTCCTGTCGTGTATCTCGTTCGGGGGGCTTTTTGGCTCGAAACTTCTGGTGACGGGGCTCCTCTTGCCTACTCGCTCCTGATGTAAATAGTCAACTTGCGGCGGTTACTGGAAATTGGAATCAGGATTCACTGTGGTGCGCGAATTGGAGAGTTTATCGTCGTTCTTCATACTGGCCTTCAATTTGGTAATCCACCTACGAGGGGACCACGCCACCCGCCGACCTATAAGGTGATCACTATCAAAAATCCTCATAGTACAGCGATTGAAACGGGATACGTACCTGGACTTTCTCCTTTGGACATTTTCTGGAACCTCTTGCTATCCAGGATATTCCTACTGTTGACCATCTTCACAGACAGCATCGTCAGAGATACATAACCCATGAAACCCAATGGCACGTACAAGATTCATGGCGTTTTCCACCCTCTTGTCGTATATCGTCCAACTCGTGCTTAACCTTTTGATTTCGTCCAACAATGACTCACACTCTCGACTGAGCATAGCCCCTGTCTGTTCTCTCTCGCTTATGTCCCTCGATTCAATTGCTGGATTAGGGGTATTCATAATAAACTTAACCGCTTTTCGGAAGTCGTCTAGAAGTGGGGAAAAGCGCAGTTGGTGCGCACGTATAACATGCACTTCGGTTGTCATTTTCATTTCATTCTGATCGACGATGTTCTCTTCCTGTCCAAGATACATTGTCAAAAAAAACAAGCATAACAACCAATAGGCATACGACGCACCAACCAAGTGATATGGGAGCCTAGATCCTCTAGTGCTTCGTCCCAAGCATATATTGCGTGCCAGAAGAATGTGAGCAATACAAATGTTGGGTCAGAGGACGTGCAGAATATCTTTTGCCAATAGGTATTCCAGCCTGTTCCCATGTCAGCCTGACAAGAACCTTGTGAGGTTGGTGGTCGGCAACGCACCTACAGCCCTAATGCGCTGGTGTAGTTCTCTGGCTGTTGTTGTGGGTAATGGTAGATTCGGGTGGTAGGAAATGATCGTGCTGTCTTCGGTACTGCGAATCAGATATACAGAGAGGAGATCTTGTACAAGGACATGGCCGCCTATCAGAATTGATGATTGGTCATTTAATGGGAGTACTGATATGTGACGCCTTACTTGAGGAGAGATGTAAGGGTCCTTGGGTATCAATCGTTGTTTCGCCTGTAGGGTGCTCATAAGTAAACAATCATACTGAATCAAGAATCAGTTAAGTACTTGTTGCGGGGCGTGTGGAATGAACACTCTGGTCTGACGCATCAAGGTCGTAGTCCTTAGGTTCCTTACGTATGGAACGTAGAAAAGTCAGGCATATCATAATATCTGTAAACTGTTTTAGATAGATATTCAACTCTCCACGAATGTTACTAGATACTCACGATCCCCCTCCCCGGGCCTAGCATCCTCTTGATATCGCGAAGGAAGCCAGTTAAGCGATGATGACCAAAAGAGAGGTTGGACGTTGAATCTAGGAGAGGAAATCAGTATTTCTGTCCCATTCTAGGCTGGCTGCGGCGGATGAAGAATGTGAGGCCCGGAACACATACTTCGTTCCGAGCATTTGGAGTACGGGCCCAGACAGATTTTCAATGAACATCACTCTCACTCGAAGGTTCGGCCGGTGCTATACAGTAGTCAGTGAACAGCCACTACATGGTAGATTTAGTGGAATGCCGTCCACGAACATTGTTTTCTACAAAATACTCCCAAGCCAATTGAATACTATCCTCCGTAATGATTGTCTCTGTTGGGGTGGTGAAGACGCCATCATTTCCGACATCGACGTGGTACAGCCTACACCCTTCATCGCTATTGTAATCCTCAATTGCCTTGAGGATCTTGCTTTTCCGCACCTGGTCTCTTGCCCAGGTCGGAAAGCAAGACTCGGGATAGCCCCTCCAGCACTCGCCATCACAGCATACATGATCACATAACTCGGGCACCGGAGGAGGGCTAGAAAGTAGTCCTCCAGGACCTACGATTAGGTTATTAGAATACTTGGACGGACCAGTCACCGATGTCATTTACTCACCATCACTTGTGTCTACCCATGGCCAGGGTGCTGAAGGAACGGCATGACGGTGAGGGGAAGTGGGAATCCGGACACCATCCCCATTGTTCGAGAGTATGTCTGGTTCGAAGACGTCGATGTAGGGTGAAGCCATTAAGTCAAGCAGTGAGAGAAGCCCAAAATGGGAGGGTTGATATGTACCCCAGTCACATGGCAGTGTCTAGGCTTATATCGTCAAACCGACAGACGCTCAAGCAAATGAAGGTCACCGCCCTGAACAGGACCCCAAGAGTAGGAGGGTTACCAACTAAAGGTTTCCAAGGAACACTGGAAAATCTCCCTAACCAAAGTCAACCAGGAGCCTATGGAACTCTGTGTGGATAACATTTTTTCCCAATAATCCTCCTACTTTCGAGGGTCCTCTCTAAGCTCGCTTGGAATGCCTGGGGGCCGTGATATCGAGTGAAGTCTCAGAATGAGCGCCTTGGGCCCATGTGGCTGTGTGGACGATTAACGTTGTCTGGTGCGGAACGCCAAGGAATCACCCGTCGTGCTACTACCGTCGGTTTGCCAACACACTCTCTGGAGAAATTCCTATGCAAATTCCAGACTGGGTTTCTCTCGAATAACCAGATTTTTATTTAGGATGATTCTCGAAGTCGTGGGGGGTTTTGGTCAACTTTCATTTGGGAGGCGTAGCGCGTAGCAGGGCCCCTCGAAACCGGCCAAGG
>MU151330.1:0-38712 GCA_015584085.1 Macrolepiota fuliginosa MF-IS2
TCCATCGGGGTCCTGATGCCATTGGTATCTTAGGAATGCCAAGAAATAGGAGATTAAGTAAAGGAGACGCACAGGATAAAACTGGTTACGAATCCTGCACCAGCCGCTGCCACACCCAACTGGGGGATAGTGAGTTGTAATTTCTTGAACCCTTCGTATCGGACACTCCCATGGTAGTAGTTCTGGATGATATTCTGGAACGAAGAGTACGCGAGAAAGAGCCCGGCTGTCTGCACCATGGAACCAATGATAGGAACAGAAACTCCCTAACCAATTTAAGGTTAGTAATGGCTCAAGGAATTGAGGAAAGCTGGGTATACCCGATAGAGCCCTCGCAATCCTTCTTCTCTCCAGGTCTGGTTCAAACAATCCAAGGGCCCGTTGAATGATGGTGTAGATCTTCCTTGTGTAGAATATAGTAATTGGGCCTGTAGCCTCACTTTGGCCAGGTCGAACGGGTATTCGAATATCTCGGCTACCATGCCAGCAATCTATCACGTCGGTTGAGGAGCGAGGAGATATAGAACGAAATGACGACGAACGCTGCCGTAGACTATTTCTTTGGATGCCTCCTTCACAGACATTCCGAACCAGTTATTATTTGTTTCGTCTGATGATGCATCCTGGTGCATGTTCTGGCTGGATTTTTGAACCGCGGTGACGGCGATTTTTGTCGGTATGTGGTAAATGGAGTATTAAGAGAGATTGAAAGGAAAAATTAGAAAGCTAGATGATCTTTAGGTCTCTATGTTCATGTCTATAGTGCCGAATGCCCTGCGTGTTGGCGGCTGGAGAGTAAACGGAACAAACCAAAACTGGACCAAGGGTCGATTCCGAAAGTCAGAACACGTGATGCTTGCTTCTAGGCCCGGCGTTTCTGCAGAGTTTGCATAACAATCCTCTGTCTCATTCTCATACCCTCAATGAATATTTCGAGACTTTCTTTTACACATATAGATGAGACAAACAGAAGAAACTCCCTCTCTCAATCCTGCTGAACATCCATACTTTGCCCTTTTCAATCGACATCTTACCCGGCTACGAGAGCACCTGGTCGGTGTATCACACCATCATGCGAGTATATCGCCATCAACCGTTGGGGATATTCTGTGGAGCGTAGAGGAAAAAGAGGCTTTCGTCCACGCACTGAGCACCTACTCTCGTTTTCGGCCCGATCTCATTGTTGGCTGGATCGAGACAAAAAACGAGGTAGAGGTGCTATCTACTCATGTCCTCCCCAACCTTGGCATATCTTCCTCCCTCTATCCCTTTGTCCTTTCTCAGCTCCTTCCCTCACCTCCTCACATACCCATCGCATATACTCCCTCCCTCTCGTATCCACTCATCCACATGGTAACATGCCAATTCGAAATCCACGCTGTACATGAACATCCGACTTGATACAGTACAGGTCCGAATTGTTGGCCATCTGTGCTACGACGATGGGTGCAGTGGCGTTCACACCAGGGCGGTGGGGGAGAGCGAGCCATATGCGGTGAGTTTGGAAGTAGAACTAAGGCAGGGGTGGGGCCTGCGACTGCAAGCGCAGAAACGATGGCTCTGGGAGTCGCGCGGTTTTGGTATCTATCAGAGAGGTATGTGGAGAAGAAGGTTGCTATTGTTTAGTTTAGTTTAGTGGAGGGGGATTGGGGTGGCGTACCAAAGAAGCTGACGGGCCCAACGCTCAATAGCTCAAGGGCCGAGACAGAGACAGTATTGAGCCATCGAGGCCTGTGCCGACGAAGTCGAACCTAGTAGGACAAGATACATGGTGAAGGGGAGCCGGAGTCGATGTATATGTCGCATTTTGTGTATTGATGGCTCGTGTCTTTAAATCACAATCATCATTATTGGGGAGTACAGGCAGTGTGGGGGCTCGGTGAGGATCGTAAGGCGGCTACAACGGTGGATCCAAGGTAGTTACTGGTCCTAGAACAAGGCACTGAGGCAGGAGTCGCAATTGAGTTTGAGAGACGTGCATTCTGCAGCCTAGAGAGGCACTGCCCTATTACGATGCAGGGGAAAGGAAGTCGAGTTGGGTGGTCTGTGACCACCACAGGAACACCCTCGGTACCTTCCGCCGACCTGCAATTTGGCTCACCCCATAAACCTGGTTAAGGCAACACACAGGCGCTCCCCTATCGGCTTCACAAGCAGGTCACCAGTGGCTTTTTTTTTTCCTCTGGTACACCACTCTCACTTCATCACACTCCGATCTGCCATACTTTCTTGAGGCCAGAAGCAATCCATGCTACCTTATTTCCATATCTTGCGCAAGATGAGAAATAATGAAAACACGTCTACTTCCCTGGGAGGCTCGAGCGGTATATCGTCACGAAACTTCCCTAGTTTTGGCCACAATCTCGACTGAAGTCGAACCTACTATTATCCTCGGGGACTACAACAACACCAAATACACATCCGAAGGCGCTTCCGTTGTCGTCTCTCTTCTGCCATTCCCGCTGACTCGCAACCCTTCTTGATCGATCACTTTTAGTGGCTTGAAGTCGCCCGACAATGTACAGGGCTCGGAGGGCATTTAGTTCATTCGGAAAAATGTTTCTAATTACTGGGCTACATTCTATATCTGTTGTGGGCGACACTAATGTTTGATCACCTTGTCGTTCGATTCAACAGCCACACGAGTAACGCACCTGCCAGTCCTCGGTGTGGTGGCAGCCCGGGCAGATGGATAGATAAAATTAAGTGACATCAACACCGCCAGCTAGTCCGGATAGAGAGAAATTCTGCAAGCCTGATTGGGCTGAGGGGCTTATAGCAGCATTCTAGAAGAAATAGCGTGCCATGAATTTCACAGTTGAATATTTCTAGGCACCCATCAGAACTAAGAATCCTATGCGGTACACCAGTGCTCTTTGTTTCAAATCTCATCAAGTTATATCTTGCCAATCCACCGCCCCAGAGCGAGGTACCTCACGATAAGCAGACACATTGCACCTAAAACAACGACACTCCCTAACCGGGAAGGTTGGCAACCAAGTCAAAGCCAAACAAACGAAAGGCTCACCAGCATACAATCCCACCGCCTTGAATCCCCCACTGCTCACACTTATAGCACCTGAAATAGGTGGACCAGCAAGCGCACCCAACGCACTAATGGTCATGAGCATTCCGGTCCTTCTTCCAGCATCACCGTCTCCACCAAAGTTCATGATCGCAGCTACCAGGAGCGAGGCAAACGTTGCAGAACATAATCCATACATGAGTGTTACTACAATGAGAGCGCTGGTAGAACGTGCAAAGGGCCAGGCATAGGTGAGAACTCCAGAAAAGAACGCCAATGGGATCATGACGTTAAATGGGCCTGTATATATCATGTTTGTTGGAGAGCTGGGGGGAGCAGTGAGGAAACGGAGCGTACCAAATTTATCCGCACCAAAACCTGCGGCGGACCGGCCGAGGGCTGCGCTTGCATTGGCAAATGAAACGAAGTAAAGTGCAAGGTTAGGTGAGCTTCCAAGTTGACTCGCACTGACGTTGACATAGGTCAATACTACATAGTACATCATTGAGTGTGAAACTGTTAGTAGGGGGGGTGGACGTACCTGTACCGATACCCAGGAATATGATGAACGAGGAGATACAGTATATCGCGAATGGTGCGTCTCTGAATGCCGCGAGGTTTAATAAACCTCCCTTGACATTCACAGGAGGGAGGCGAGGTTTCAACATCTGCCTTACTTGTCAGTATCCTTCAACATTACCGTGCGAACGTGCGTACTCACTAGATTGCATATCCCCATTAGCAGTAAGTGAATGAATCCAATGATTCTCATGGTCCATGGAAACCTAGAAGAATAGATCAGACGTGGGGGCACGAGAGACAAGAATGAAGGTGTTTACCCAACACGAGGCAACAAGTTCTTCACAATGATTGGGATTATTGTTCCTCCTATCGAAGACCCGATAGCTATATATCCCAGCGCACTCCCGCGTTTCTTCTTAAACCAATGCGCAATAATCAGGTTACTGGATCCATAAATACCACCAACCGCTATCTATATCCTTCATCAGTGATGTACATATAGACGTTGGATGCAATAATATACACACCCCAGTAGCAATCCCTTGACATAGCAGGAAGTGCCAGTATTCCGTGCATTGTGGGATAAGAAAGGTTGCGAGTATGAGAATGACGCTGGAGAAGAGGAAAACAGAGTGGAAGTAGCCAAGGTCGAAGAGACGTCCTACAATCAAGCCTGGAATGAATAACATAGCATACTAAAGATGTCATTAGTGACCTTCCATAAATCACGCGAAACTATGTGTACCTGAATAGAACCGATCCATGCTCTACAGGGTGATGTTTGTGAGATTTCCTCAAAGCTACAACAGTGCAAAGGATACGCACATGCTTGAGGGGGAAACTTCTTGGAGAAGTGTTTCTTGATAATATGCTTGAAAAATCTATGATATATATCAGCCTATGGTAGAATAACTCGTGAAGTAAGGGCTTACACCCCAAGACCTGACATAGCCAGAACTAGACGCCGAACACCGTGTGTGAAACCAACGGCCATTAGGTAAATTTCTGACCAATGGCGACTCAGACTCACGTCGAAAACATATTACACATGCCCTGGGTACGCGGTCTGGTTAGTTCATTCACAGAACAAGAAAATGATGTACCCCAAAGACAACAAGCCAAGCTCGAAGACCGCCGTCTGGAAACTCGCTATCCTCTTTTACCTCTCTGCCAGCCCGCTTCAAAGATCCCTCCTCACTTGGAATATCACCAGCTAGACCATAGTGCAAGTTCCGGCCTGCATCCTCTCGTAGTTCTCTCATGCTACCCCCCTTTTTCAATGGCTGATCCCGGGCTAGTTCTGGAGTGTCACTGATAATTTCGCGATGATCTTGGGGTGGGTCCTTGATATCATGTACCGAATATTCGGATATAGTTGGCGACTCAGAGGTTTTCTCATTGATAGATTTAACTGAGGACATGACGGATGGTTGGGGTGCTGGGATCTGTGTAGTGGGGGAGGGGGGGAATCGGCGTTGCCTCGCACAAATTTGTAATTAGCAGAATGAACCGAGGAAGAGGAAGGAGGAGGCGGTGGATGTGGATCATGGAATATACTCATAGAATTCCCTTGTTCAACGGAGCTTGATATTGAGGAGTATTAATGGAAATTCACTCCCACAATTATATTTTTACTCACAAGTATATTTTAGATGACCTATAATAAGACACAAAGACGTAAGGTCCTATTCAGCAAGGTGGCTCTTCGGCTGGTTTTCTGGGTATTTTTCCTGGTTGCGTAATATGAGTGGAAAAATCAGCCAGAAATCAGAAGCATCTAAAATCAAATAAACACCAACAGTTCAATTCCCGTCCTCCACTTGGAAGAGAAAGTAAATGAATAACACAATTGATTAAGGGTCTGCCACAAATGAGGCATGAGCACCGGCAGCAGACAACAGTCTTCGTGGGCACAGTCACGGTCACGTTACGCACGGCTCCTCTCCTCTCGCCACCACGATGTGACCGCAAGGCTAGCTCGCTGCCCACCTCACTTTTCCCCCGCCCTCCGCACCCACACTACCCCGCCCTCCAGCCGGAGTAGAAAGCATCGCGACAGCAGAGACCAAACTAGCGAGTTCCCAGCCCGAACTCTCATCCGTGATTTCGCGTGGGTCCCTCCCGCCCATTGCAGCTAACACACTCTCCTGCCACCCGCCCTCTGTGAGCCAGAGAAGCCCGTCCGGGTTTTTGCCCAATATCTTTCTTCAACAGCCCACCTGCCCCGCTACACTCGCTTGTAACACACTCCTGTATTGCCCCGCCTGCATAATAATAATAATATCTCAATTTCGTCATGCAACCCACTCTACCTACTCTCCTTCCTCGGACGACTCGAGACAAGCCCGACAAAGAATACCATGATTATCATAGGTAAATGACTGGGCGGGTACTCATTGACGTCATAAATTGTTAATTATCTTGCTGCATTCACATGAAGGCCAGAGTCCAAAGTTTCTTCAAGAATTGGTCCATACTCGCCTTGCCACTAATCTCGTCAGTTCTAATGTCTAACAAGTACCATTCGATTACCCTGTATTTATGTCGTTCCCCCCACAATCTAAACCACTCTGTGGTAACATCCGCCCATAGATATTGCCGTCGAGAGACCAACAGAAGCATTTTAAGCATTGCACCAAGCGTTGATGGAGCTTGGCTGTTCCAATGAGTTCCTTCAGCATAAACGAGCATACATACCCCTTGTCTCATTGACCGCTGTTGTGCTCCTTTCGGTCCGATGTCATTTCCCTTCGCTGCCAATGGTGAATTGATGCCATCATCCCCCAACATTAATTCATCGTTATTACTCTGTTACTTTCCCATGAGGGGCCGAAGTCCTGTGCCCTGTTGCCATGCTATTCCTTATTACTGACCCTTTTTTTCTTTGTCATCAACCCTGCTGTTGTCATACTGGAGCGCCCGTCGCCGTTGATCTATTCATGCCGAGCGCTGATCCCACTACCATCCCCAGCATGATTGTTGATGGATTGTTGATGCTGCTGCCATCGCTTTACGTGCACCTAGTCTCCATGTCCAGAGACACAATGAGACATTGCGGGGGGAATGAAGGGACACATCATGCCCGGGACACTCTCATAAGCAGAGGGTAGTCTGAGACTCTGAGCTGGTGTTTCTCTCCAACTCGTATTTCCTCCCTCTGCACCACCGTCACCTTACTTTTTTTGTCATGAACTACCTACTTCTTATGCCAAAGTTCATGAGGTGCTGCAAGACAAATGTTGGTAGATGTTGATAAATAAATAAATATATATATATTCGGTGGTATGCAAATACTCATTAAAATGAAAATGCACATGTATTTTTGGGGCTGAACGGACCCTGGGTTATCCTGGGTGCAGCAGTAAGGACACAGACACCAAGTAATACCAAACTTTAGTTCTCTCATCCAGGGAGACTACTTCAGTCATAAAAGAATGTAATACATTGAATAGTTGGAGATGAGGAAGCATTCCCCATCAGAAGATAAGATAGCGTGGCGAATTTATAATCTAGCCCCCAGTATTTATAGGCGCAAACGGTGATCCTATCAGGAACCACCAAGAAAAAAGATTCGTCCTTATCCTCCCTGCACAAAGCAGTTGTCTACCGTCCAGCCACTGAATCCTTTATGTACCCACCCACCTACTCCCTTAGTGATTGGGACAACCACTTGGTAGTCATATGACTTCTAGAGTTTACTTCCCTGCATTATCCCTTTCCTGCCATTGCTAGTACCAGACTTCGAACAGCAACATCTTATTAAATAAGCAGTGATGTTTGGGTGGAAGGGGACCAGGCTGTGAATGCCCAGAACCCCAGGTCGTGGAGTCGAAGAGGAGCGCAGTCAGGTCGCCCATGGTGCGTTCTTCGTTTACCTCTGCCGGAGTCTCAAAGGGAATGGGAGGCCGGGTTCGTAGACGGGTAGTGAGGTGAGCAAGAATATCAGGAGAAATGATCAAGATTTCTGAGGTAGGGCAGTGGACGGAGTAAACTACATGTGCTATTGTCGACTGAGAGTTCGGGTCACATGGCTTGTGGACGAGAAAACATACTTCACTCGCTGTCTCTCACCAGGTGTACTATAATTCTTTCCCATACTTCCGGCTGTGGTTCTCATGAAACAGATCATTCTGCCAAACATAACAGCCAGATTACTTATTCCGAAGTTCATCAGCCTAAGCTTGACCGAAGTTGAGGTTCTCCCAACAGTGATTGAGTACAGAGGTTCCTTGACATTGTCAAAGATCGATAGTATCTTCCCATGAACTTGACATCTACGGGGGGAGGGCGGACAATATGAGATAAGGAAACTCCGCCGGTGAGAAGGTGGAGAAATGGAGAGGGAGAGTATCAGTAATAGCAGTGAGAGACATGAGACAAGAGTGAAGAAGGGTTGTCAATTGTGAGCTCATGCCATTTCGAAAATGATGGTGGGCTGGTCCACCATGAATTAAATCGGGTCAGGGGTTTTCTGGTTCCTCAGGTCCGACAATCACGAATTCGGAACCCTGATGGTTAAAACAAGATATGGGTGAAATCACAACAAAGGAGACCCTAGGGGGAGGGTGGTAGAGGAACACGCTGTTGTCAACTGAGTCAATATGAAGATAGTTTCGAATAAATACCCACTAAACCATTACTAGCAAGTGAACGTCTCTTCAAGTCGCCATTAAGCCAAGCCTTAGCACTTAGTCTCAGTACATCAGATTCACAATATCTGTGGATCCGATAGAACCAGCCAGCCGGCCAGAATCAATCCGAAGAAGACTGCATTTAACGTGGAAAATCATGTCCTGCCCAACAATCGAAGCACCTAGTACTTATGCATCACGCCAGTGTATATGACGTGAAAATACAGTGAGCGAGAAATGCTGATTCCCCGTCCCTGTGCCCCTGGTTTTCTGTCATCAGCCTGCTGAAATGACAATCCTGTGCCAATTGTGACGAGTAAGGGAATGGTATATGTATTAAGATTTGGGTTGAAATGATGTGACATCCACGCGGTGTGTTCTTCCCCAGGCCCCCTTGTTCGGCATTGCGATTTGCAAGCGTGACAGTAACACGGAAAATCGTGAGATGTCGGTACTTCCTTCAATATGCTAATGATTCCCTTGTACTTACAATGACACCGCTGTTTGACAAATTTCTGATGTCAAACCTTGGGTCCCGGTCCTCGGAATTTTGGACTTCCTGGTCAGACCCATCCCAAATACGGCCACACTTTCTGGAGCGCGTTCATGGTAGTCGGACTATCAGTGTTGCATCTTTTTATAGTCTATGATGAAGACATGCCAGACAAGAAATCAGCACTGTGATCCTAGTGAAGGCTCAAACAATCCCGGTAGATATTAAGACACTAAACTGGAGTGAATGTTCTTCACCCCCCATCGGAACTTGTCATGAGTGGCAATTCTACCATCGCCGACACCCAACCAATACTTCTCTCGGAAGCCATCGATCTCGTTTCCTTTACGACTATCAATGGTCTCCTATATGGAATTGCGCTTTCCCTCTATGCCCTCTCTGCTCGATCACTCTATCTTCAGCTCAAGGATCCTGATCGACGGCGACAGGCCACCTTTATGTTTATTTATTCATCTGCCGTCATGGCTTTTGGACTTGTCTATTTTGCACTGGCCACTCGAGTAGCCATAATAGCGTATCTTTTTCACAATAACTTTGTCGGGAATCCAATTCTGGAACAGATCACACAACTATTCAATGATCCGCCCGGTATCGCAAGGGATGTCTTCAACCTCCTGGTTGATACTATGACGTTGGCAATCCAGGTGGGTCCGAAATATACATACCCTACATGCTTCTAAGCCGTACATAATTGACAAACAGATATGGCGTTTATGGGCGGTTTACCAAGCAACGCGATATGCGACTGTCGTTATTATTCTGCCATCGTTGATCCTCCTTTTATTTATAGGTAAGGTGGTGGGCTTTAAATTTTTGGCTTCCGTTCTCATAATAGCAAATCTGTAGCAATGGAGATAATCGTCTTTGCGAGTCTGGACTTGGCATCTTTTGCTGCAATCGCAAACAGTGGATCTCAGTTTGCACTTACGGTCATTGTGACCTCGCTGATCACTCTGCGCCTGCTGCTCATACGTCGCCGTCACGTCAAGCTAATGGGTTGAGTGCCTTTGGTTCCCGTCGTGAACACTTTACTGACCATGATACAGGAAAATCTGATACCAGCAAACAATATTTGGGTATTGCAACAATGCTCATCGAGTCATACGCTCTGGAATCTGTATGGTCTCTTGCAGGTCTAGTTTCGTATGTCACGGATAGTGGACCTGTAAATACCCTTTTTAGCAATTGTACTGTTGTTATTGAGGTAGGTTTAAGTGGATATATTTTTCCTTTGTGACATTGGAGCTGATTCCTTATGATTGTCAAGATCATTGCGTATCTTCTTGTCATTTATCGGGTGGCTATTGGAAGAGCATGGAGCAAGCAGACGGAACAACGGGTTACGAGAAGCATACAATTCAACGTAGGACACTCCACAACACTCGAGACGGCTACACGAACCTCACATGCGTTCACGGACACCGATAACCCATTGCCACCAGCCCCTTTGACTGCTTAGTTGTTCTCATTGAAGGATGGTTCCCCGAAATATGTTTTGACATTTTCCACTATTTATTCTTGACTATATCGAATATGTATAGCCATTGGTCAAGCTGAATGAAACGGAATCTGTGCTGATCCTCGCTCGACAGAGTAAAATAGTGACCACGAACGAATCGAGGCATTTATATGTGCATACAGCAAGTTTACTGACATATGCATACCAAACGAGAGCGGAAACACATCCCCTTCGTTGCATATGTACATGGGCGCACGGTGGGGTCTAGGATGCTCTTGGTTGACAAATGGGGCCTACCAAACCTGAAGTTGGGCCTGAGCTGCTGGCGAGGCTGGAGTTTGCGCCACCGTTGATCGTGGATTTTGTGCACCTGAGCGAACCGTGAAGACTGAACGGAGGTCTGGTTCTATGAGACAGTATCCAAGGGGAGGGTTGCGGACGAGGGCGTGGTACTCCAGGGGTCCCGTTTCGCATATTCCCTGGATTGGTGGTAAGAACCAGAGAAGGCCACACTCGAATCATCGTCCAGGAAATTCATGGGGTTAATCTTGGACTTGCGCCTTAAGTCCTTGAGGCAAGCAAAACTAGCCTACTCGGTTTTGCTGTTCTCAAGTTTCAGGAGGTAAGGGGCGGCTCCTGGGAAAGTAAAAAATGCTGCGAGGTGGATCTTCTTTCTGGTTGAAGCGGTTCTTCTTTAGATTCTACAAAATTCCCTGGCAGTCATCTAGAGCACTCGGCCGAGCTTGACCATGCATCGGAATGAGAAGGGCTGATGTGACATGTGACGGGGGACAGGGGATGGATGTATGATGGATGTATAAGAGGATGTACATATGCACGTGTTTGTGCCTGGTTGACGGATCTGGTACTTCGATTTCGCTGTATGATGCCACAACGTGAAATCCATCGCCCTACCTCGTCGATGTAGCAAGGAAGAGGGATCTGGATACGCGCATGACTTCCTTCGTCCAGTGATCACTGGCGCCGAATTCGCTTTTCGGGTTTTCGGGCGAAACGGGCTTTGGTTTTGATCCCTCTGTTATTCAGTCCGTAGCTGACGACACATTCGGTTTTGCGCTCAGGAGTAGTATGCAGTGCTCTTCGTGCGTGCCTCTTCTCATCTCCTTCCTGCGAACAGTGGTTGATTGATATAACTTTCAAAGACACTTTACGGACCCTTCGCTAGGGTTTAACATTTTCTTCAACATGCGTTCTAACACTTAAATATTCAACCACAGAAGATTGAATACACAGCTCACGCCAATAACAACTTCGCCGTCAGCACTCCCGGCCTCAAAGGCGTCCAAATTACGGCAAACGTCATGAACACGGCCTGGGGAGGTTGTAAGAGAGATGTAACCAGATCTAACGGCAGGGGCGGTTGAGGGATCGAACAGGGGACGGGGGGTTGGGTCATCAAAGAGATGTGGAAGGCACATAGCGCAGCGAGGGGTGCGGTTTTGTCTGGTACGGAATATCTCACTACTCTTATATCATACTACTTCTTTGTTACTGTCCTGATATGTGTGCACTAGAACCGATCGATTGGGCTTTGGCCCTGCTGTCGATGGAGGAGTCCGTTGCGTATTAAGGCCCAGTGAGTGGGTGGCGCGACATGTGAGCTTCAGTGAATGAGGCGTAACGCCCTATACAGATCTTGTGCGCTGGTATTGCCAAAATCTACTAAATTTGACTTGACCGAAGACCTCTACATTCACGCATCACACCTCCGCGTGCGGGTGCCATGTCTCGGGCTCCCTTGATCATATGGACATCACGACGTCCAGCTTCTTTCTATGCAGGATAGCGCTCATTACGCGACAATGGCGAGGCTGTTCGTTACATAAATACTCTCGCCGCCATCTCCGCACCCGTGCATTATCCACTTTTCCCTCTCACATAGTGACCCAAAGCATGGTGCCTGGTTCTGCAGCTCCTCCCCCCGCCACCTGCGATACTGATATAACCCGGATCAAGACAAAGTCGCAACTCTGCAAAGGGGTCCTCAGGAAATTGGATCTTCGGCTCCTCCCTGTAGTGACAGCAGTTTATTTCTTATCTGTCCTGGTATGAATCCAATTATGTCCTCTCCGAAACAAATCGCAGAGCAAATATTCCAGGACCGTTCCAACATTGGCAATGCTCGAGTTGCTGGGTTAGAACGTGACCTTGGTCTAACAGAAAAGCAGTATAAGATTTGCGTCACGATCTTTTTTATCCCGTATCTTCTTTCAGAACTTCCTTCCAACCTAATCCTCAAGGTGGTTGGACCCCGCCGGCTTCTGCCCACCCTTCTCTCGCTCTGGGGAGCGGTTACTTGCATTCAGGGTGCGATTTGTTATGGTTTAGGGTCAAGGCTTCTCCTCACATGCCCCAGGCTTGGTTACCAATTTTTGGGGGCTCCTAGCCACTCGATTCTTTCTTGGGTTATTCGAAGGCCCCATGCTCCCTGGTATCATCCTTTATCTTTCGGGATTCTATACGCGCCGTGAGCTTGGATTAAGGTATGTGACCGCCCGCCCCGACAGTTGCCAGCTTCGCTGACATGTGTATCACAGGCTTGCATACTTCTTTAGTGCAATGTCGGTGAGGCCGATAACTCTTTCTCTTTATATGCACAACCTAGAATTCGACCTCACAGCTGGCTGGTGCTTTCTCCGGTTTTCTGGCCGCTGCGATATCAAAGATGGATGGTATTGGAGGAAAACGAGGTTGGGCGTGGATCTTCATTCTTGTGAGTCGTCTTCGACCCCCACTCTCAACTGGGTCCCTTGAGCCTGACTTTCTGACAGGAAGGTCTCTTGTCCGTTGTTGTTGGCTTCGCTTGCTTCTTCTTGATACCATCGACACTTGAAGATGCGAGGTTCCTGACTGCAGAAGAGAGGGAGTGGGTGCTAGCGTCTCTATGAGCTGGCTTTGATGGTCCATTCTGACAGAGATGCAGGGTTGTTCTGAACCGCCTTGAACAAGATCGCCCCGCTATTCTGACGAGCGCTGGCTTCCAGTGGAAAGAAGTTGCTGGGACACTTCTTTCACCGCATGTGCTGATCCTGGCTATGATTTTCTTTTTTAACGGCGCCGTACTCTTCGGTCTTGCCATTTTCATACCCAGCATTATCAAATCACTGGGCTTTTCTCCTATAAAATCCCAGCTCCTTTCTGTCGGGCCCTTTGCTACTGGGTTCTTTGGTGTGTATCCCCCAGTCGTTGAGCTGCATTCTCAACGTTTTGACCTATCTTGTATCTAGTCGCACTCTTTTCATCTCTCATATCTGACAGATACAATGTGCGCGCAATTCCCATTATCATTAGCGCGATCTTGTCGGCCACTGGGTTCATCATATTCCTTTGTGAGCAATTGACATTCTGTGACCATTTTGATAGTACCCAACTTCCCCCACAGCCACTACTCGTACATTCGTCCTTTATGGCTCCCTGTTCCTCGCTGTGTCTGGTGCCTACTCTATTTCCCCTATTTCTTCTGCGTGGGCGTCAAATAACTCTGAGCCGCATTACCGTCGCGCCACCGCAATTGCCCTGGTTGCCGTACTTACAAACGGTGTCAGTTCAGATTGCTAATTCTGATCCATCTCGCAACTTACTGATTATTCCATGATGGCAGGCTGGTATCGTCAGCACGTGGAGCTTCCCAGATTCTGCAGCGCCCAGATATACTGGGACTATTATCATGAACTTAACATGGTGCGAGCTCCTACATTCCATTTTTTGAGTCTGGCTTATCCGTATGTAGCGCAATAATGGTTGGTGTTTTATCAGCTATCAATGGTCTTTTACTCCACCGGAAGAATAAACAGAAAGAAGACCCGGTTCAGCGCCAGAAAATGATTTCTCCCTACTGCGAGAGTGAGGGGCACTGGGACCATGAGTCTGGTCATAAGTGCGGAGAGGAAGCCGACAAGAGGGCCTGGCTTGTTTTAGGCGACAAGCATCCTGACTTCAAATATGTTATTTAGTAATAATGCAAAGATAAGCTCTTGGTATATATTACAATGAGAAACCTCATTGAAGGATCGGGTTCCGAGGATTAGCGTAATAGTCGTTCCCTTCCCATTTGAACCAGTCTAACTCAGATCTATGCCCTTTAAAATGTTCTATACGCCGTACACTGGGAGATGCACAGGCGGAACTTGGTTGAGGTATTAAAACGGTTGACTGTACTCCGACCGTATCAAAGGGTTTTTCAACATTTCGCGATTGCTGAGTAGCTAGCACTGAGACTTTGCATACCTTACTCATTACCAGGGCCGGTAGAATGAAGGTAAACCTTCCTTGACCGAGCAATACTGCATAAGAAATGACCACAGTACCTGTTCGGACCAGTTACACTAAGCGAACGACTGTGTATAATAATAATGCTGATGGATAACCCACGATCATCCGTCGTCGTGTGTTTCTATTCTAGGGTGCGCCAACATATCAAGATCCATATTAAGACCGTTGACTCTGAGAAGTTGATTTTTATCGAGAAGTGGTGGGCCTGATTAAGATTTGAACCCAAGAGCTAAATGCCAGCACCCGTGAAGAACGCCTGGTGGAATGAGGAGTATCTCACCACTAGAATAGAAACCCGGTACACGTTATGTGCAGCGACCCGCTGAATGATTATGGAAAATATAGTCAGTTTGTGTGCCAATTTTTCATCTGAGGATCTGACCTCTCGCCTAGTTGTTGTAGAACGAAAGCCGGTTTGGGAGTTCACAGAAGAAGGCGTGTGAATCAATGTTATATCGTGACAGGGTGCAGAGACGTCGCTTTCGAGCCTTCGGCATCGTCTGCGCTAGGACTGTAGTCATGCCGCTTCTCTCATCAGGGAATGTCCACGCTCTGCCCCAAGATCCAGATACGCCTCAGTACGGTGGTACGCTCACTATCATTTCCGACCAGTTTATCCCACTCAATGAGAATCTACCTGTTGCCACTGCAGCCGAAGGACCTGATCCACACGCAGGTTCCAGAGCCAAGCGATCCTTCCGTGAAGGACTCATACGTTTCTTCAAAGGTGTAGTAAGGTCGGAGGACCGGTATTCTAAAGCTGATGCATGGGCGGTAGGCGGGCATTCCAATGCAGGCCCCGACAACAAGCGCCTGGCCGATACTGGCGGACCGTCTGGACCATCGGAAGCTGTGATGAAGTCAGGTGCTGGTATTCTCTCAAATGCCAATAACGTCGTGATTCACCAAGCGACAATGGTCGACCAGTCCTATAACGTACAAACTCAGACACCAGGTACGTGGGGCATTTCTTGCTCGGTGATATTAGACCCTGACACATTCGACTGCCATGTAGTCCTCACAGTTCTTTTTGAGAAAATGACGAAAGGTGCTGGCGTTGATTCATCCGCTCGGTGGCCTCCACCCAAATGCTTCCCTGGTACTCGCGTCAAACTCACGACGAAAATTCAAGATTGGTTCCTTAGTCATATTCATCACTGGGATTTCCTCTGGCTGAGTGGGCCTGCAGGTGTCGGCAAATCTGCTGTCGCCCAGACCGTCGCCGAATTCGCCGCAGAGAATGGTATTCTCGGAGCCGCCTACTTCTTCTCAAGGCCCAACAAGCGATACAAGTACATTGAAGTCTTCATCACACTTGCGTACCAGCTTGCTATCTATTTCCCCGGCTACCAGCATCTCATATCCACAAAGCTTGCTGGGCAGCCTGACCTAGTGGAGAAGGCACCGCATATTCAGTTCAGGGCGTTAATCGTTGAACCGCTCTTGTCATTATCACACGAACGGAAGCACGTCATCATCCTTGACGGATTGGATGAGTGTGACGGCGAGGGCGCCCAAATTGAAATCATTGAACTCATTAACGACCTCGTCCATTCCAACATATCGCTACCAATCATCTGGATGATATGCAGCAGGCCAGAATCCCACCTCAAACGCATATTCGCTCGATCCGACTATTCCATCCAATGCTGGCGAGAGTTTCTCCCTATTGACTCGGCGGAATCCAGGAGTGATACAGAGACGTTCATTCGTGGACGGCTCAAGGAAATACATGATCGATATGGAGAATGTGTCGACGAAGACGCTAATGGCTCCTGGCCGCCGGAACCCGCTACTGCCCAGATCGTCGAAAAGACGTCTGGCCTCTTCGTATTAGCTGATACCCTCCTCAAACACATCGAAGATTCTGAAACCTGCAACCCTGATCGGCGCCTTGGCGAGGTTCTCGTGTTCTTCGAGCGCTCGCGCGTCACTGGTTCACGAAGCCCTGTGCATGATCTTAACCTATTCTACACTCACATCCTCTCCGCAATTCCTGGTGACGATTGGCCTATGACCCGTCAGATTCTGTTAGTCTCAGCATTCCGTACATGGGGAGGCAGGGCATTGGCGGTCCAGTCAATGTGCAACTTGTTGGGCATCACCCGAGCAAGATTTTATACCGCCATGCGCCGGCTTCATTCTGTTCTCGATATCCCAGAGCCTTCTAGCGCCGCCAGTGCATGCCTACGCTTCTTTCACACGACCTTCCTCGATTATTTGACTGATCCACATCGTGCCGGGCGATTTTTCATCGGAAGCCCTGTAAATGATTATGGAATTGCTGTGACCACCAGACTCCGAGATTTCGTCTTGCTAGGGCTACAACGCTTTGGGACCACACTATCACTTTCTTGGGTCAACAAGAACAGGAAGGAGGTACAGATCAATCAGGAGGCTTCTCGCGCGTTGAAGGCGTCACTCAGCTGGTCATCTGGGGATATTGGCGCTGACTGGGCGAGCGCGCAGACAGCAGCAGATCACTTTTTCAGTAACTTCTTTGAACTCTTTTGTGTGCTTTTGAAGTATTCTGAACTTGATGATGAGTTATTGGAGGTTCTTCGCGGTTTTGACTTCAACGTCCTTCCTTTCATCCACGATATTTATTGGCTGAGTTCCCCTCTGAAATACCTTGATAAATTAGTAAATCCATTCCTCAAGAAACATCATCTTGAATACCTTCCTCACGTTCATACAACAGGAACCATTTTCTCTTGTCCGGGTGCGGAGTGTTTCTGAATGGGACCAGATGCTTCTTTCGGAGGTAGCAAGGCAGTATCCTAATGTGGTACCTTTTGTGAGTCATAATTATTCAGTTGTCCGTGTAATCCATCTAATAATGTCATATGCTATAGGACTTTGGCCACCCTCATGAGGGTGGATTTTTTTTGCTTGGGGATGGCACCAATTCAATTGGTGTAGTGATGGATGTACAGGGTCAGAGCACTTATTTCCGGTATGTCTTCCAGAAAACCCCACCCCAGGTGTGGCCTGTTCTGCAAAACACTCCCATTGTGTGGGACGAAGATTCTGTGTGACAGATGCTGACTGCACGCTCTGCATCGATGAACACAGCTATATGTACAAGAGATCAGGTCCCATGTATGGCAGATTCAGTCGATAACACTGGCTATGCAAAATGACCTGCATTAGCATATGATATAGCCATTGATATGCCTATTGTGAGACTTAGTATGGAGAAAATCTGCTGCTGTAACATTCAGTTCTAAATTCTCGCAGATGCATAATGGGCGCATAGCAAACAATAAGCTAGCACTGTGCCACCCAACAAGGTGGGAATACTTAACTATGTGTAGACTACACATGATACAAGCTGACTCTTCGTATGTATGGAAAAAACCCCTCATATCCAGGAAATATACTTCGCCATCAGCTCCGAAGCAACAGGACCATAGGCTATAGCACCTGAAGCACTTTGAGCCTTCGCCGTTCCCAAGTGCACAAACGAGCCAGCGGATGAGTAACCCGAGTAGAACTGCAACAGTGGAGCAGCAGGAATGTCTATGCCGTTCTTATTCGCTGTCTCTACAGCAGAAAGCCACTCTTGGGTGTCGATGGCCTCGATCTTGGTATTGGAAACGTTCATGAATAAGCTCACGATCGTCCCCCATGGTGTGCCAGTGGGGTTTTCGAGGTGGTAGTATTGGAGGTATTGCTCGTTTTGAAGCGCAAGATCAACTACAGCTTTGCCGCAATAGTCAGCTGGGAGCCATCGGGTATCCTATAGAAACAGTCAACACGGAGAGGAAGAGAGAGAGAGAACAACGCGAGTTCCACGCACAGGCAACTTGTTTGGGATCTTGCCTAATATCTTGCTCGACCTGAAAATCGTTGGGATGTACTCCGTGGGCGCCCAGTACCCATCAATAGACGATCCAGCGATTTGACCAGAACGAATCACGGTGACTGGGATACCAGAGACAGTAGCGGCTTTGTTGAGTACATGTTCTGACACGAACTTGGATTCGCCATAGCCACCAGACCCAACGAGGTTGGGATCGTCGAGAGGCTCCTCTGGTACAGGAGTGTCAGGACCATGATTTGATACAGTGCCAATGGAGGAAACGAAAATGACACGGGGGGGTCTGGGGAGGGTGGATGCAATGGAAAGGTCAACGAGATGGCGGACCCCGGCAATGTGGACTCTCTCAAAGCGCTCAATTCCCCAATTGAAATTCAATTCCCAAGCAGTGTGGACGATATGCGTTAGACTACTGCGAAGCTGCAGAATATGTAATAAGCGGACCGATCATGCATGCTGACTGAGCTGATTGGTCCATACCTCATCGTATTTAGCCTTGGGCAGACCCAAGTCTGGTTTTGACAGATCAACCTGGACAAATGAAACCTTGCCAGAGTCCAGGAGCGAGATCGGCAGACTCCTATCCTGGAACAGCTTTTTGTGCCTCTGAACCGCAACATCCGCGGTGCCACGGTGGAGGCAGTATACCTTCTCGACATCATCCCTCTCCAACAAACTCCGCAAGGTGTGAACACCAAGACTTCCAGTACTACCTGTAAGAGCGAAGATCTTCCTCTCGGACTCGGAGGCAGTGGACATTCGGCGCTTTGGAAGGCCGGCGCTCCATCGTTCCACATAGGTTCGAATGCGAGAAACCACCGCAGCAGGGTCATCGGGACTGAGATGCTCGCCTTTAGAACCGGAGATAAGATATGTCGACAGACGTGAGATGGTGGGATAAGAATAAGCAATGTTGTGCGGGAGTTCCTCGCCCTTGACGAATTTGGCGAAGAGGGGTTTGATTTCGGTGCGGATTTGAACAGCGTGAAGTGAATCCAGGCCTAGACGTTCTTATCAACGAGTGGGACGATAAAATAAAGTGAAGAGAACCCCACCATTCTCGAAGAAATCATCATCATCACCCAGGGGTCTCTGGGCTGTATTCGACACAACTGCTCTCACATACTCCAGAACCCCTTTAGGACTGTTGATATCTTTGACGGCCTCGCTTTCAACCTCAGCCTCCAATGCGTCATATACAGCATCGATTTCCTGACGGTATAGATCAAGCGTCGCCTTTGCCCTAATCGAATTCTTATCAGTCTCCGCGAAAGGTTTGCGTTGCGTATCGGCGATGATGACCATCTGCCTGATGATGCGTGAATGGTTAGGGACGATCATGTTGACATGCTCAATTGTTGGCCAAATAGCATTGATGAATTTCTCCGAAGAAATATTCTGAGCCGAGGACTCTTTGCGGATGAGTACTCCATTAAGAGGCCTTCCAGAGCCAAAGACGACTACTCCAGTGATGAGAGGATCGTCCATCATGAGAAGCTCTGCTCCGCATGGCCCTTACGTTAGTGTGATAAGGGGGGTGGCCGTATACGTACCTATTTGCCTGTTGTCGGTTTTCTCGCCGTTGCTCAAGACAGTCTGAATAGTACTTAGGTTGGTGATGTGGTGTGGTGTAGGTAAGTACTTACAACAGTATCTTTGCGACTACAATGCCTATACAAGCCTGTAACGTTTCCCAGTCAGGGTATGTCAAAGAAAGGTGAATGACATGAATTGACCTGGAGTTGTTGGGTGAGGCTCCCACAAGTCACTGGTAGCATATCCAGTGGGGTTCTGATGGTTGAAAACGGCTGGCACACCAATCTTTCCGGGCTGCAGAGGCAACATCACAGATCGATCATTTAAATCAATTTAGGGACCCAAACTAACTTACGCAAATGACGAGCTCCTTCAAGTTTCCATCGAATGGCTTCCAATGAATGGCGTAATGATGGTCTGTGAATCGTATATATGGTGCATCCGCAACTCTGCTCTCGGGAGGTCCAGGAAAATCAGAAACACACGGCATACCAAATTCCGTCCTAATTATCACATGAGCATAAGCCCATAGCCATTTCATGTGCAAATCAAGAGAAGGGACCACTCACGCTCCGTAAAGGCAAACAAGTGGCGCACCCATCTCAAGGAGCTGTCTCGCAGCTTGCTTATCCATAGGCGCACCTCCATAAAATATCCTTTGTGTGGTCTTGAGAATTTCGTGCGCCTCTGGTGGCTCGCGGAGAGCATCTTCGAGGAGCATAGGGGCGACGAATAACAGTGCTCCAGGGAGACGTTTGATATGGCTTAAGAGGGATCCACCGGTTAACGGGAATTTAGTGTTGATGAAAGTTGGGATGTGCCCAGCGGAGATGGGCCAGCGAGTAAAGCCATACCAGCCCATACCCTATATGCAAGACAAAGAGGCCATAGAAATTAGTCAGTCAGAGGCGCACTATTGATGATACTTGAGGACTAGGGACTTACGTGGAAGATAGGGAGGGGAGTGTAGGCCGGTGCGCCCGGGTAATTTTTGTTAAGTTTGACTGCCATGAGTTCGGACACAATGTGTTCGTGGCTTTCTGCAATAGGCTTGGGATGACCTAAGAGTCAAACAAGTAGGTCAGCTACCAAAGGGAGAATAGCAAATGAACCAAGGAATCCCACCGGAAGACCCACTGCTGTGGAGATATATAGCGACTTCTTTGAACTCTTCTGAAGATACGGCATTGACCTCAATTGGTCCAGCGGGAAGTTCGACTTCCGTATCAATCCCATCCGGGTCGACCATACTGAGGAGCTTTATTGGAGCCTGAAGATCCCGCACGACAGCTTCGGCTGCTGTGCGGTTCTTGTTATCCGTGATGAGCGCCTTGGTTCCAACAGTATTCATCAAGCTGACGTTTCCTGCGACACTATTCCGTGTAGACAAAAGCAAAGCCTACGAAGGACGAAAACAAACCCAATCAGCTCACGAAGAAAAGCCAATACCACAATGATGGACTTACACTCCAATTATTAAACCATGCCGCAACAGCATTCACATAATATGTATAGCTACCATCTGCGAGCAATGCATATACCAACTTCTCTCCTTCCCTTACACCCATACTATCACCAATCTGTCCACGAAGAACACCAGCAACTTTTATCACATCAACCAACAGCTTCCGCCAAGTGATATTCTCCAGTGGCTTCTCGGGGTCTGGGTCGTCGGCATCCATGATCCTCGCGAAGACGCGATCCCCATAGTTGATGCCAAGTTGGCGGTAGACATCTTGTAAGAGTACATGGTCGAGTTTGAGGGGGTCCGTGGGTAGGACAGGGACTCCTGTGAGCACTGGCGGTGGCATTCGACTAATTATTCCAGGTCAAGAGAGTGCAAGCGCAAGTGGTCGAGAACCCTATTCTAGACAGAGGAAGACGGTGCGGAGGAAGTTTCTCGATTGGCTTGCAAATCCTATGGCCTATGGTATGAACACGAGAAGTATTTAAATACCCCGACACATCAGGAATGTGTGAATTTATCCCGCATTTGAAGCAAGTCAAAACCGGGTTCATGGATGCTCAAAATAAGTGTTGTACGCACGGATACTAATAATCGATCAGAAGTCGGATACACACTTGTTAGTAGACACTTGTGCCATTGATTCTCCAATGCCGGTATCACCCCATGGTGGTCACCCGAATGTTTGTATCACGGGCCGCAGGAATGTTCTGATTATCAGGTTATTTTAGGCAGATTCAATATCCATCATTGTAGAAGCTTGATAAAGGTATAATTGCGGCCGGCGCAACACATTTTGGTTGATAGGGGGATGATAGAAGCTGAACAACCGTGTGTTCTCGTACGTTGTGTGGGTCAAAGGCATGATACCGTGACGTCGCGCCGAATACAAAGAGGGGATCAGAGTCAAAAGTTCTCGAGCCGTCATCCAAGTCCCGCTCGCGGAGAGCAAAAATCTGTACCATATCGCCTCCTGGCGAGAGCGCACGAGCATTTCCGGACCGTGCGCCAGATCATGGTCACGAGGGTCATGGCCCCGTGAGAGTGTTTGGTCACGGTTTGGGACAAACATCAAGTGCTCAGGGTCCCGAGGCTGGATCAATATTCTATGAATCCTCCCCAGAAGGCTACAGCCTAATCAAAAGTTGTGAGGTTTCGTCGGTGGTATGTCGCCTGTATGTACACTCATTATGGATTCGTAGATCATTAAGGAAGTCTAGAAACCACATTCTTGTACCACAAGTTAATCACTAGTAGAAAGCTATTAAGATACTCGTAGATCATGTCTTCATCTTCGTGTACCAAAAGCAAACCTTCAGATCCAAGAAATATACTTGGACACCAAATCAGACGTAACGGGACCATAGCTAATAGCCTGCGATGCTTTTCCAGACTTCGCTGTCCCCAGGTACACAAACGAGCTAGATGATGAGTATTCCGAATAGAACTGCAACAGTGGAGCAGCAGGAATGCCTGTACCATCTTTGCTCGCCTTCTCGACAGCAGCAAGCCACTCCTGGTTATCGACAGCTTCGATCTTGGCCTCGGAAGCATTCGTGAATAAGTTCACTATAGTGTCCCATGGTGTACTAGTCGGGTTTTCTAGGTGGTAATATTGGAGATACTCTTCATTTTGAAGCGCAAAATCAACCACAGCTCTGCCGCAGTTGTCAGCTGGGAGCCATCGGGTATCCTAAAGAAGCGGGTAAGACGTAGATAAAGAGAAAGAAAGACGGGCTCCACGTACAGGTAACTTGTTTGGGACCTTGCCTAGCATCTTACTCGATCTGAAGATCGTCGGGATGTACTCCGTGGGTGCCCAGTACCCATCAATAGACGACCCAGAAATTTGACCAGAACGAATCACGGTGACGGGGACACCCGAGAAGGTAGCCGCCTTGTTGAGTACATGTTCGGACACAAACTTTGATTCGCCATAGCCACGAGCGCCGATGAGGCTAGGATCGTCAAGAGGCTCCTCTGGTACTGGGGCGTCAGAACTGCGTTTTGATACAGTACCAATGGAGGAAATAAAAACGACACGGGGAGACCTGGGGAGGGTGGATGCAATGGAAAGGTCAATGAGATGGCGGACCCCAGCAATGTGGACTCTCTCAAAGCGCTCAATTCCCCAATTGAAATTCAACTCCCAAGCAGCATGGACGATATGCGTTAGACTGTTGCGAAGCTAGAGAACACGTAATAAGCGGACCAATCATGCATGGTGACCTGATTGGTCCATACCTTATCATATTTAGCCTTGGACAGACCCAAGTCTGGTTTTGACAGATCAACCTGGACAAATGAAACCTTGCCAGAGTCCAGGAGCGAGATTGGCAGGCTCCTATCCTGGAACAGCTTTTTGTGCCTCTGAACCGCAACATCCGCGGTGCCACGGTGGAGGCAGTATACCTTCTCGACATCATCCCTCTCCAACAAACTCCGCAAAGTATGAACACCGAGACTTCCGGTACTGCCTGTAAGAGCGAAGACCTTCCTCTCGGGCTCGGAGGCAGTGGACATTCGGCGCTTTGGAAGGCTGGCGCTCCATCGTTCCACATAGGTTCGAATGCGAGAAACCACCGCAGCAGGGTCATCGGGACTGAGATGCTCGCCTTTAGAACCGGAGATAAGGTATGTTGACAGACGTGAGATGGTGGGATAAGAATATGCAATGTTGTGCGGGAGTTCCTCGCCCTTGATGAATTTGGCGAAGAGGGGCTTGATTTCAGTACGAATCTGAACAGAGTGAAGTGAATCCAGACCTAAGTCACATGATTAATAAGTAGAATCTGGAGAGAAGCAAAGGGGGTCTTACCATTCTCAAAGAAGTCATCATTATCACCGAAGGGTCTCTCAGCCACCTTTGACACAACTCCTCTCACATATTCTACAATCTCTTCAGGACCATTGACACCTTGCACTGCCTCACTTTCAGTCTCGGTCTCCAACGAATCATACGCAGCGTCAATTTCCTCCTTGTATAACTCGAGAGTACCCTTCGTCTTGATCGTATTCTTATCGGTCCTCATAAATGGTTTGTTGTGGGCATCGGCGATGATGACCATTTGCTTGATGATTCGTGAGTGATTTGGGACGACCGTGTTGACATGCTCAATCGTCGACCAGATAGCATTGATGAAATCTTCGGCAGAGAGGTTCTCAGCTGAGGGGTCTTTACAGATGAGAACACCGTTTAGGGACCTTCCGGCGCCGAAGACGACCACTCCGTTGATAAGATGATCATCCATCAATAGAAGCTCTAGGTTTCACGTTAGTAATCTGGATTATTGATTATATATTGCCTTACCTATTTGCCTGTTATCGGTCTTCTCGCCATTGCTCAAGACGGTCTGAATGGCCCCTCAGTTATGGACGGTGAGGTGCATGTAATTACTTACAACACTGTCTTTCCGGCCACAGTGCTTGAATAAGCCTACGACGCATTACTTAGCCACGAAACTTGAAACGAAAAGTGCGAAAACCAACCTGGAAGGTTAGGGTGAGGCTCCCACAAGTCGCTGGTAGCGTACCCAACAGGATTTTCATGATTTAAAACAGCTGTTATACCAGTCTTCCCGGGCTAAAAAAAGCACGATAAGTCACTCCCGTGGGAATCGGAGCTAAACAACCTTACACAAACGACAAGTTCCTTCACGTTTCCATTGAAGGGCTTCCAATGGATCCCATAATGTTCCTCAAAGAATCGTACATATGACCCATCCTCAACCCTACTCTCAGGAGGTCCAGGAAAGTCCGTGATACAAGGCATAATAAGCTCAGTCCTATTCATATCACACTCACATCAGCTCGTGTACCTTCAAACCCACTTGACCAGAGAGAAAGCACTCACGCTCCGTAAAGATTGATGACGGGTACGCCCATCCCGAGAAGTCGTTTTGAAGCGCGCTTATCTATAGGTGCACCACCATAAAACAACCTCTTCGTGGTTTTGAGGACCTCAAGTGTTTCTGGCGGCTCACGGAGAGTATCTTCGAGTAGGACTGGAGCCAGGAGACATACAGCGCCGGGGAGGCGTTTAAGATGTCGCAGGACGGAAGTGCTTGTTAATGGGAGTTTGGCGTGGATGAAGGTCACGATGAGCCCGGAGCCAATGGACCAGCGTGTATGGGCAAACCAACCCGCGGCCTATATAAAATTAGGTTGCCAAGGTTAGGAAGCGTTGAGACTCCTGAGGAAGATGATATGACTTACATGGAAGAGAGGGAGAGGAGAGTACAACGGTGCCCCTGGGTAATTTTTGTTGAGCCTGGCGATCATAATTTCGCGAACGAAATGCTCATGGGTATGCGAGATGGGTTTAGGATAACCTGATCACGGAGGATGAAGTAAGTGACAAATAAAAGGGATCCGGAATAGTTATATAACTCGTACTGGAAGTCCCACTGGTATGAAGGTAGAGGGCAGTCTTTTTGAATTCTTCGGAAGACACAGAGCTGACTTCGATCGGCCCAGTGGGGAGCTTGACCTCCATGTCAATCCCATCTGGGTCGACCATGGTGAGAAACTTGATTGGTGTCCCAAGCTCTTGCACGACAGCCTCAGCGGCCTTGAAGTTCCTCCCATCTGCAAGGAGTGCCTTGGCTCCAACGGCGCCCATCAAGCTGACGATTCCTGCAACACTATTCCGCGTGGACAACAGCAAAACCTACAAGAAATATAAATCATGAGCCTAATCAGTTCACGAAGGAAAGTCAAACCCACGATGAAGAAGACTTACACTCCAATCATTAAACCACGCCGCAACAGTATTCACATAATACGCATAACTGCTATTTGCAAGCAGCGCGTATGTCAGCTTTTCTCCTTCTTTCACACCTATACCACCACCAATCTGTTCACGAAGAACACCAGCGACTTTTATCACATCAATTAACAACTTCTGCCAAGTGATATTCTCCAATGGCTTCTCGGAGTCCGGGTCGTCGGCATCCATGATCCTTGCAAACACGCGATCCCCGTAGTTTATACCAAGTTGGCGGTAAACATCCTGCAAAAGCACGTGATCAATTTTAAGGAGGTCCGTGGGGAGGACTGGGAGTCCTGTGAGCTCTGGAGGTGACATCTAAGAGACAAGTTGATTCAAATCTGGGTTGAGGGGTGCAAGTAGCCGCGGGTTTATCTTGTGAGTTGGAAGCGGGATCCCATCTCAGGCCCCTTTATATACCGCAGTAACATCAAGGAATAACATCTTATATTTTGAGAAAGCCGGGAACAATCAGGACCCGGGATTATTTTTGGGAGGGGGGGACTCTGATCAAATCTGGATAGGAATTGAAGGATTTTTGGGAACCCTCCGCATATTTCCGGATAAAGGTTACCGAAATTTAGCTGAGACTCTTCCGCGGGCTCTGGATAAAACATTAGTATCCAGAAAAAACCCTGTATAGATGCGGATAAGATGTATGCTAGGACGGTACCAGTGCGTGTCCCCATAGAGCCTCGATTGTGACGCTCAATAACTCGCCGGTGGGTCCGGTCGTCATTGACGAAGGTGACTGAGGAATGTTTTCGTCTAGCCTAGCTACTTCACTGAGTGTCCAAGTGAGTTCGACGCGGCGGTCACGTCACCCATCCACGTACACCCTCCACCGGATTTCCCCACATTCTAACTCAGTACCCCGCTTACTTTGGGCTAAAATAGTTCCATTCCTGCCAAAGGGCGTGGACTTACCCTAGAATACGCTCACCGCATCTTAGTAGTCAGTTTACGTGTAGTGGTATAGAAATATAGAACAACAGAGGTGGTCATGTGTCCGGCGATATCGCGGTTGCGTCGATATCACTAATATTATGTTCATCGGTATCCTACGCTCGGCGAAGTCTGCCCTCGTTCTGCTCTATTTTCAACGACTATTAGATCAAGACGCCTAAATATATCCAAATCCCCTGTCTCGTGGACAGTGGCCCTGAAATATTGGTCGGGGATTTGGAAAGAACCCTGATTTCGGTTTGGAGGTTTTTGTCCACACACGATTTTGCCACTTCTATCCGGAAAAGAAAATATGGGTTCATCGGCAACCCATGTTTCGTCCGGATTTTGCAACAGGGTCCTAACACTTAAGTGTAACAACAGTTTCGCCTACTGCCTCGTTTAACCCGTCAATCGTGTTTTCTTTACAGAGAGAATATCAAATACATATATTTGTTGAAAAAATCGTGTTAAGGGAAGATCATACGAATATTCTAGTCCTTCAGCCGC
Source organism: Macrolepiota fuliginosa MF-IS2 (assembly GCA_015584085.1). Classification (NCBI taxonomy): domain Eukaryota; kingdom Fungi; phylum Basidiomycota; class Agaricomycetes; order Agaricales; family Agaricaceae; genus Macrolepiota; species Macrolepiota fuliginosa. Next base: position 27,492 of record MU151330.1, read on the forward strand.
TGGGGAAGCTCCTTTATTGCAGACACCGGAAGGACTTGGCGTCGGGGTTTGGGTTGGGGAAGGAAACATTGGTTATGTGTCCTAGAACTTCTTGGAGTGCTTCACAGTAGTAGAATAGTCCCGGATCAATGTCAAGAACGTTGTGTATCAGCAAGGGAGCGAGCCGGCTCTACACCATAGTGATGTCAGAGTCCCACACTACCCGAACAGGGTGCGCGCAAAAGCATCCCCGCGGTGGGCCCGGCAAAGTAACGTCCACCATCAATAACTTCTCGACAACGGGACACTGGGTATGTTAACCCATCGCTAGCTGACCCCTAACACTGGTAGCGCTCGAAGGGTCGTAATGCCTTCCAACAAAAAAAAAAGAACGTCCTACAGATATTTCTTCCCCTTCTCTAGTTTTGTGACAGGGTTTCAAGCCAAAATTCCTTAACCTTATCTGTAAATGTGTGCACGGTTCCCAGAAAATTCTCATACTCCTATCTGAATCTGATCAGGGTTCCCCCCAATTTTGGGGCGTCGTATGTGAAAGTAAGAAGGATTTTTAGGGAGGCGACGGCGGGTAAGAGGCTTCAACGGTACACCAATGGTGCGCACGATACAACCCCCGCCCCCTCAAGATGAGTCTAACACACATAATTTCGTTGAACGTCTCGTCGGGACCACCTCTGATTCAGATATTGGTTGGCTGGTTGCGATATGTTTTCTCAGGATTCGCTTAGATTTAGTCACTTTTATTTGTTACACTCCGTCAGCACGAATTGTGTTGAGGTGATGCTTCGATTCACTCTTGTTTGCTTCGTAGAAACACTACAAGTTCACTCTCATGTGACACTGGATATCCTTACTCACAATATCTATGCAAGACATTGAACTTTGTGATAGAACACCTCCATTTAATAAAGAAGAGTGAATAGGAAAAGGAAAGATATATCCACCTGGCATAGTAGGACTGTCTTACTACTGCCGATCTCTTCGGGAGATTCCAGAGCACCTCAACAAACCTTCTTTGAGCCCAGTCTCGATATAAAATGTTTCCTCAGCTTCTATCTGCCTGGGCACTACCGCGGGGGGCTTGTGATGGTCAATGCGGTGAATTGCTTCAAAGCAGGGAACATTCCTAGCTCGCCGGGAGTAAGTGATCTGCTCTGACCAAGAGCTAATCTCCTTTCAACACAGGCGAAGGTCAGGATTACGGAGGCCTCCGCCAAGGAGCCCCGCCAGCGGCTGAGGCACTAGGAGTTCATAGATACCTTGTTAACTTAACCGTTTTGTGTCAAACTCATCAGTGTAATGTTCTATTTCATGATAAGAACACTTTCCACAGGTCAACGAGGCCGGGAGACAAAAACTGCCACTGAGGGCGGTCAAGCGCCCAGATCCGGTCGTGAGATCCGAATGAAAGAGGGGGGGCCGTGGAACCCAATTTTTTTTGGGATTTTCGAAAATTGGGAAAACTTTATGTGAAAAACCTCAAAACCCAAATCAGGGTTCCCCCCCCCAACAACGATCCGGGGTCCTGAACAATCCCAGTACAAGCTATATCAGTGGACCATTGCAAAACCATCAATCAGAGAAGTTAGATACACACATGTAGCTTGTTGGCATGCACACGTTTGAGCTTGATGTTCGCTCCAACATTTGGTGCTTCCCAGATCTCTCGTGCGCGCGAAGCTCCAGGGCACATCTCCTCGATTTATTTTGGAAAAGATCCAACGTTGTTAAACTTTTGAAACGCGAGCACACCGTCCATGCCCCCTGTCCCCGATGTAATAAGTTTCTGAGAAGTATCCTTATGCGCGTGGGTCCTCGGAAGCCCGCGTTAGCTGGGGCCTATCGAGATGTTTGAGAGCTAACCAATGAGCACTGAGCACCGAGCTTGTTCCAATCTCAAGCGTTGGTTGGTAGCCTCCATATAGACTGGTAGAAGCGGTGGGAAAGGAAGGAATTTGTGGAATGATCAACGAATGCCCGTCTAACAACGGAAACAATCACGTCTATCTTTCGAGCTGAGACGAAGAGTACGGCCAATGACGGGTGTAATCACCCGTCCAGTAGTACTGAAACGAGAGTCAAAGTCTCTGGTGATGGCAGGTCGGGATAGACATGAAGTCAAGAATCGGCACGGGTAACCTGCCGGTACATTTTTACCCACTCGTACCTTGCCTGTACCCGCCAAAAATCCGTGTTCATAAAGGGTACAGCTGTTTACGGGGTTTCGCGCGGGTATGAGCCTGGGTGGGTGCCGCGGGTTGCGGGTTGGGGGGCCATAGGTAAGACTCAGACCTCAACCAAATAGATCTTCGTGATGGAACACGAAGATCTACTGGTTCTGAGTTCTAAGTAACTGGCATCCGAGTCAAATGCCGAACCCGATTCCCATGCTACCTCAGATAAGAAGCTGACCAGTGACATCTCTTCCCAGAGATCCGGATGTTCTTATATAAACGGACGTTAATCCGAAGTCCCAATCAAACTCACTGTTTGCTCATGCGGGCCGGACAAATACAAATAACCAAATAAAACCATCTTATCGCGTACAAACACTGTTATCTTATCTACTTTCTCACGCAAGTCAACACTTCCAGTACACAAATTCCAAGAAACAAAATTCCGTAATATCGTAAAAGAACTATAGACAATACTAGTAAACTGTAAGTCAAATGGCTGTCCGTCAAAGGTAGACCGTATCTAGTACGAGGAAGTGACAATGGTATAGGATATCCAATTCCCAATTCCACCTATGCAAAGTAAACCGTTATAAGCATCAATACTTCTAACTAGTTCTCATCCCCCGCCAACGAAACCGGCCAATTCCCCACAAACTCATAAAAATCCTCTTCAGGCGGGTTAAACTTTGCCATCCTCCCCAACCGCTCATCTAAACAATCAAAACCCATCAGTTAAAAAATTTATATTTATGAAGAAAGAAAAAAGCAACTCACAAATCGGATCACTCTCCTGATGCCTAAAATGCTTCAACTCCCACTTCCTCTCCGCCGCAGCCTCATCCTTCCTCCTCTGCCTCTGCTCATTCTCAATCCTACTCTTCTCCCTACTCGCAAGCTCATAATCCCCCTCCCTAATCCCCTTCGCAACCAACGCCCACAACCTACGCGTCTCAAACTCCCCTTGCGATCCATCACTCTCCCCACCCAACACACTCGCCTCTTGTTTCTTCCCCCCACCACCCCCACCACCACCACCTACAACAACAGCAGCATCCGCGTCGTAAAACCCACCATCCCCATGGTGCCTCTGCGAATTAAGTATCGCAGGAGGCGCCTTTGTGAATTTGGATTTTTCGTGCCAGAGCCCTTCGACTGTGTAATCGTTGGCGGAACCTCCTTGGCCCGGTAGAGCGTTAAGTGTGGCTTTGAATGTATGGGATTTGCCGGTAAAGTAGCCTTTGCCTTTGTATTCGATTGTGGAGATGAATCCGCCGCCGATGATGTAGGACGTGTCTGTTAGTTCGATGTAGGGTGAGCCGTACCTATTGTAATAAATGAATGAATGAATATGGTGGGTGGAGGGAGAGAGACGTAAAGAATGACGCACCATAAACCGTCGATACGTAGTTTGGGCAGTGTGATGAGGTATTCTTGGTTCCCGACTGTGAGGATTGCGTGTCCGATTTGTCGGACGATAATGGATCCAGCTGAAGGGGTGGGGGGAGATGTGTGTCATTGGGCGTTAACCGAATGATGGGGTGGAGCTACTTACAGGTGAAACTCGTTTTCTGGGCGTTGTGCCCGACGAGTTTGACGCCTTTGGTCTTGTTCTCTATCACGTAGGCAGTAATAGGTGGATGGTGAGAGACCTGTTCGACGAGGATGTTTGTACGTCCACGTCCGTTAACGTCTGGCCAGTGTCCGTAGAAAAGTCTATTTGGAAGGGGATTGATCAGAAGACGATTATAGCTTGGTATATGATGTACGTACTCTCCAAGAACAGGGTTGAGAGGCCTAAGTGGATTTATTAGTAAAGATAGGTAGATGGTACGAGGTTTATACACACTTTTTCTCGGAACCCATGGATTCATTGCGCGAGGTATATTGGTCTTTGAGAGTACTCTGGAATACTGTTTGAGCATCGATCAAGCAGGACCCAAGCAGTAAACGTACGATAAACCAGCGGAGGATAGCCACTGCTCGGGCCTCGTTGTCCTTGGCATCCGCGATCGCAGCGAAGAGGTCGGGACGCTCACACCAATAAGCTGTTAGATTCGAAAGTAAACTCGGTTAAGGAGGCTGATCGCATCATTGTGGCAAGGGCTCACCTGGAAATTCGGTCAACGAGGTAGGAGAGAGGATGAACGGAGGAGCAGTGAGGGAGGAAAGATCTCCTGAAAACGAGGCAATCCTAGATATATTTACGCGTTGAGGGCTTGTGACGGGTGGCTGCAGCGGCCAAGAGCGTACGATTTCAAGAAAGAAGTCCAGCTACCGCGTTGTGCGGCAGGAACGGCCTATTGAGCAAGATAAGCGGGGGTGTGTAGAGTAGATAATAGTGGGCGCACAGACCTCTCCAGCGGTTTCTGACATATTGTGAAAGACAGGCTAATAGAAGCAAGATGAAGGTAGTGGAAGAGAAGGAATGCGGAACAAAGAGTGGGCGGTCGGAAGGGGTGGGCTGGCGTGCAGTGCTTTGGTGTAATTATTTGGAATGATGTAACGCTCACGTGGGATTGAGATGGTGAAAATGTGGTCATCCGTCTGATCGTCGCACGACATAGCCTGGGCGGCACAGTCGGAATGAAGAACAGGCTAACATGTAAAATTTAGCTCGGGTTTATGCGGAGAACTGTTGGGTGTGGCAGCAGGGCGAAACGTCTAGCCTGGGTGGTGGTGGACTGGCGGGGGTGATACCGAAAGGGGGAATGATCGGACGGAGAGGCCGGCCGTCAGCGCGAGAAGACGGTCCGTGCACCTTCCATATATGGATGAAATTCCCAGGTGCGGTAGTGGATTAAACAGCGGGAGAGGGAATATCTGCGAGTGCGAGCAAGCCCAGTGCAGCCTGCTAAGTCTTTATCCTCCCCATATTCCCTCTGCCTCTTCCTCTACCTCCCTGCTCCCAAGTTCAGTACGGTACGTTGCCTGGTTTTATTGTGACATTGTGGGTGTTTTTGTGGTGTTTTTTTCGATGCTGTGTGGCTGCTGGGGGCGGGTCGCAGTGGGCGCAGAGCGTCAGAGGAGGGAGTCGTGTTGTTTGTTTGGCCTCCCCTGAGACGCGTCGCGTTGATCGCCTCATCCAGCCAACACTCTTACCTCTCCTCACTGTCCTTTGCCTGCCCTTGCTGTCTGCTGACGTGGCCATCGTTGTCTTCCCCCCTTGCAACGCGTCTTTCTCACTTCTCTTCCCCAGATGCCCAAGGACACTACCAAGCCAAAGGTGCATCCTAATACCCCCAACCACCGTGATCGATCACTGATGCCCTCTATCCACAGCGCAAGGCTGCCGAAAAGGCCGACAAGGCCACTTCCCGCAAGTCCAAAAAGGACCCCAAGGCCCCCAAACGCGCCCTCTCTGCATACATGTTCTTCAGCCAGGACTGGCGCGAGAGGATCAAGGCTGAGAACCCAGACGCTGGCTTCGGTACGTCGCCTCTTTCTTTCCTTTTTTCATGTCCTCACTCCTCACACAGGCGAGGTCGGTAAACTCCTCGGTGCCAAGTGGAAAGAGATGGACGATGAAGAGAAAAAGGTAAATTCAATGATTATATGCATCCTCCCTATACTAACATACACCCCCCAAGCCATATATTGAACAAGCTGCCCAAGACAAGACAAGAGCCGAGAAGGAAAAGGCGACCTATGATGTATGTCTCATCTTCCACGCTTGGACCAATCCACTCACGCCTTTCTTTTCACAGGGTGCCAAGAAGAGCGCAAGTGGCGATGAAGAGGACGACGACGAGTAATTCATAATCATCCACCTCCCCCTCCCAATGCGCATATACTATATATAATCTCTCTCCGTCTCCCTCTCGCCGAGCCTCCTTTTCTTATTTCGTCTGTTTACCTATCCGTCACTCCTTTCTTCTTCCTAACCGATGCCTATCCATGAAGTATATCCTCTTCCAAGTCATGCATCGGTATCGGACTGTCGTATTTGTACTCCGGCCTCTCTTTTCTTTTCCCTCTGTTTCTTTAATTTGTGCTCGCTGACGCCTCATGTGTTTAAAATGTGTCGTAAATCCAAATTCATGATCTTAGAGATCCTATCCTCAATCCATGATGAGCGCGTGGGCACTGAGCGTTTTGTGCCACTGGAGCCTGATTCACGTCGGCAGAGCAACCGACGAGCGTGCAGGCTCCTCGTTGCAGGGCATGTCTGACGACACTCGACTAGTAATCCAGACCAAGAGCCCAGAAACTACCGTAGGGCCGTGGGCCTTTCAACCAAAGACCTTGCAACGGCAAGTGAACAGACAGCCATAACAAGGAATTTTATTCAAAATCATCGGGTTGACGAAGCCAAGATCGGAGGTTGGAGGTGAATGGGGAGGAAGGTATCTATTTGCGAGACCTTGGTAGTGATCGGCAGGGATAACGAGGGGACAGGTGGATAGGGCGTGTACACACTGTACAGGTATATAAGTATAGGCATGCCGCCAGCTGCGTTTTGAACGACAGCAACGCGGAGGTGGGGCTGTTGAGCAGATTCAAGGCACCGGAGATAAATATTGCCAATCTAAACCCGAACACAACTTGACCTAGTTATGTCTTTATGTCCGCTGTCGGCCGTAGTGAGTTCCCTAGCGCGTTGGGCAATGAGACTAATATGGTGAGGCTCTGGGCCCCCCACCCTCCGTTTTGGTGGTCGCGGCCGCGAATATCGAACTTAATATCCTGGCTTATAACTTTGCATGAATACTTCTGGACGGTATTCTTGGTGTCGTCTAATTTTCGGTGGAGCTCGTGAGTGGAACGAGAATAGAATTTTGTGTAAACCCTTTGTCACGTTTTTGCTAGATCTCATCATCGTAAGTTTATTTGATGTGTGTATGTCGTCATTTATCATTGATTGATTAAGTACGCGTTGTGAGCTAACTTGGTTGTGTTTGAACAATGAGTGCTTGAGCCTGCGATGTGGGTGTGATGCATACATAGAGGACGAGAATTTCGACATTTCTGTTGAGAAACCATGATCAACGTATGGGATTGGGTCTTAGTTGGGTAGCGTGATATTGTCACCTTGTTGGTGCATAAGTTATAGGTTCCTATGGACGAATTTTAGTGGGAGTGGAGATGAAGGGTGTGTGTATCATTTGCTATCGCGGGTTGGACTGATAATGTGTCAACAATGCTTCTCCCGTGATGAAACCCTTCTTAGATCCCGCAAACAAGGGTTGCACTATTATAAGGCGCTGGGAGATGTAACATTGCTTGGGCGATACCGTGAAGGAGATGGTGGTGATGGGGGTTTTGGAAGGAAATTCTGACTGTGACTGAAGGGTTGCTGGTGCCGCTGTTGTCAGGTGTGCTGAGTGACATGAAGCTGTTGAGTGTTAAGGTTGAATAGCAGAGGGTGAGTATGGGGGTGAGCTGGGCTGATTGGCCGTTGGTAGATTACTTTTACGTTGTCCATCCGATACATATTATAATCATTTGCTAAATATTCCGATGGGCTTTATCATCGTAATAAAGCCTCTCTTCTTGTATCATGATCCCGCCTCCGGTCATACAACTTGCCGCTGAATGCTGGTGTCCTGCTATCCCAGTCTTCTTTATCCAAACTCTCCTCTGAGCATTCCTCTCCCTTCTAGCCTGGCATCTTAGCCCACCCGGCCTCAGCAAGCCAGCCCTGATACACTTGGATTTGTTGTAGAGAGGGTTCCTGATCAAGCGTCAGGGTATGCACCTTGTATTCTCTACATTGAGTAAGCCAGACAATAATAGTCCTTTCCCCACGCCCAATGAAAAAGTACACTCTGCGCTTGCCGATAAAACCATTCAGCTTGAGAGTATACTTGAGACCACGATTCAATGTACGAAAATACGGACTTACCCATTTAACAGGGAATGTTGCGGGGTCCGCAGGCCCTTGGCCGATCACAGTTTGCATGTACCCTAACAGTCGCGTATCCAGTTCGCTGCATGGCTTTGTACGCACGATATGGTCCGATGGATACTTGAAACCAAAGGCGGGGTCAGTATATAGTGTGTCGAGTAACAAATCATTAAGCCTCACCTGTCGGTGGACCCAATTTGCGAGTGACGGCAAATAATAGCGGCGGAGGTATCTGAAATCCACGTCATGAACAAGAGAGAGGAGATCGTCATCTCTTTCATCAGGAAACTTGTCGAATATATCACAGGACATATCACTGAAGGTTGCAATGGCACTAGAGATCCGTTTCTTGTTGTCTGGTGAGACCCATTTCAGGTCGGGCAAACTCGCATGCTGGTGTTCAATATCAAAGTTCCACCCTATAAGACTAATAAGAGGACATTACACTAATCACCTCTTGCTAACTCACCATCATTGATATGAAAGTGGACCACATCAATGTCATGCCAGAAAAGACATAATTTCGCGATATCGACAAGCGCCTTTTTCTTCTCAATGACGAACCTCCCCGAGCGATTCGGATCTGAGAGAAAGTCTTAGAACGATGTATGGTAAACACGTAACCGTGCCCCGGAGGCTTTTTCGGGAGCTGGTACCACGATGACCGAATGAAGTTTCCGCAAAGCACTATAGAAAACACTTTGGTCAAGGTGGAGGAAGTTGCAGAGATTTTGGACGCTGGTTAGCCCGTCGCCGAAAGTGATCTCGGTTATCCAGATGGAATGAGCCAGGATCCGCCATGTTGTCGGTAAAACATCCTCAGACACGTCCGTGAGGATCTGAGTATACAGGAGGTCGAGAAGTGCCAGAGGATTATTCGACCCGATGGCATCTATACGTTTCAAAAAAGATAGGAGTTTCTTGAGGCGAGGGACTGGGTTTGCGTACGTAGGGTCACCGATGTACTTCAGGCCAGTGAATGCAAAGATGAAGAGGCCGGAGGCGGATCTGGAGAGCTCATTGAACTGGTCTTCGGAAGGCCAGGGTGAAGGTGCAATGACCCTGAACTCGTCCCTGATCCTCGCCAATTCGGCTTGGAGGTATCGATCAACATCATCTCGACTTTCAGCGTTAAGGAGGAGCTCCTCACGGCCGCAGTGCGCAACCCTTGAGAACGTATACTGGAGGTGGTCCTCTGGCCGACTGCAGATGAGCCAGAGGAGGGGAAGGTCCGTGAGCTGGGCGGCCTCGTTGGCCATGCTAACAAACTCAGACTGGGCCCTTTCCCCTTCGCACTCGTCAAGACCGTCGAGAATGATGACGAAGGATTCCCTAATGCGTGTGGTTTCGTGCGTTTGCAGGGTCAGGAGGGGCTCGATGATGAGCTTCCTGAGCTGCACGCGTGGCGCTTTGTTCAGTAGCTGAGGATCACCAGTAAGTTGGTTGGTTAAAGCGGACCCATAGCTGCGGCAGTGAACGGCGAGCTGGTATGCAAGAGTGGGAATGACAGTCTTGGGTTTATTTCGATCATTTGGCCTAGAGAAGAAAAAAGCGGCACCAAGACGACCCTTCTCGGAACAGTGCTCAGCAAACGTCTGAGCGACCGCAGATTTTCCAGTGCCAACTGAGCCATGGAGCCACATCATATTCCACTCCCGCTCAAGAGCGTCCAGCCATGCCCCGAGCCTGCTTGAAATCCTTAAGCGGGTTCCTGGATGGCACTTGGGAGGCGGGTCTCGTGCGCTGGAATCCATCGCGGCGTCGGGTTCAATATATGGCGCAAGGTGCTTTAAAGCTATAGTGCACTCGAGTTGACCAGCGTTAAGGCCACTGACAAAGGGCATACCTGGCTTCCCCGTTGCAAATACTGGATTATTGACGACGACGCCAGCACTCTCTATTATTGGTGAATTGTGAACCGCAAAGTTACTCGCTTGATTGAAGAGCCCCAGCGAGTGTGGCTCCGTGCCTTGTCCTTGCGAACCTGGAAGGCGCGATTTAGACCAACGGTGGGAACGCTATAATCACGACTTACGATGGCGTACATTCCGGAGCGATTGAGCTCGGATGCGCTGGCCAGACGAATCCTTTGGATGTACGTAACACCTGAGGTGATCTGCAAGGGGATCAAACAACAAGTTGACAAATGCCTTGAGCCGTAACATCGTAGTAGGCAGTGAGAAGCTACACAGCGCTCATCCTGTGTTGCCGGCTGAACATCGAGGTCAGATGAGCGCTGTCATAGCAATGAGGGGACCGCGGACTGTGCCCACACCGTTTCTTAGGTGCAAGGGGGGTATTTTCTTCTGAGAGTCCGTTGTCGTCGGGGTTGGTTATTGCGGTGACTCAAGTGCAGTTTAACGGTCCGTGCCTCCAAGTTGGTCAGTCTCTTCGTGTCTTTTGTGATCTGTAATGGCGGCACACTTAGAGGATCTCAGCCGAGCATTGGGGCGTGCATTCCTGGCGTGACGCCTCTGCCAGTCATACATTCCGCGTACTCAGGTCAATTGTTCCTTGGCAGGTGAATAACCACCATATATAGGTCAAAGTGATGCTCCTTGCTCGTTGGATGTCAGCTTCCGGCGCTTATGATTGCCATTGTAGCCGTTTTCGTTGTTGTCGAGTAAGGTCTTGCGCTTGGTCTTCCGCAGTGGTATTGTCGAAAAACCGGGCCGAGCACACGTTCGTAGACAGGTTAACGAACTGATAATTGGACGGGAGCTGGTGTAGGTGTGTGTATTAAAATTAATGGGGTTTATACAAGCAAAAAAAACATCTGGCGAATCCAGGTTAGTCCGAAGATCCTGACGTTTATAGTAGATACGCACCTATACCAAACGCCGGTAATCCAGGCTCTCTCCAATTACCCATTTAGCTCTTCTTGGTCTTCTTAGACTCGACGAACAATACCCGTTGACCCACTACCGTTGACACAAAAATTCAGAATGCATGATCTGAGGGCGGCGTGGATGGAGAGGCACGCACCGACCGGGTCATATTTGACAGCCGATAGTTTAGGACCTTGGCGTGTCCGTTTGGTCGTGTAAAAGAACCCTGTTTGGGCGGTTGAGATGAGGCGGATGATCATCGTTCTGTGTTCATGTGTATTGAGTTGACATGAATTTCGGGCGTGGAGATGAAGGGCGGGGCATACCGGGCTTTGGACTTTGCTGCCATTTTGGCAGATGCGGCGTCACGAAAG
>MU151331.1:0-13718 GCA_015584085.1 Macrolepiota fuliginosa MF-IS2
TGAGCATCCTGCATTCCGCCTGATTAAGCTTCCGGGCCGCCAAAAGCCGATCAACAAACCCAAAAGCTCCCTCTCCATAGATGACGTCTGTTGATTCCTCACTCTTCACAACGATGGCCGAAAGCTCTGTTCATACCGACGATGAAACGCCCTTCACCACTGCACCCCCGTCAGGAACCACGACGCCGTACAACCACGACTCGAGTATTCCGCCTACGCCCGGAGAAGGCATTCACTTTACACCGAGGAGGGCAATGGCCTCGTTCGACAACCTCGTCGCATTAGCGAATTACCAAGAACGTCTGAAAGACGCGAGGAGGGTCGTGTGGAGGGACAAGGGAGAGCCTGTTGTCGATGTAGAAACACTGAGAGGATGCTTTGACCACGCCGCTAAAGGAGGGTTTCGTATGTTCTATGCGTATATGAACACGATTTCTACCTTACTAGAGATTTTTTGCAGGTTCTGGGTCACTAGCGTTCGGAATACGCGCCTGCGTCAATCTAGTTCTCGCTCTGTTGCGTATCCACCGCGTACCCAGGTAAGTTCCGCTAGTTTGTCACACGACTCCGTATTCACTGTCCTGTGCAACAGAGATTACCGGCCAGCTCTCATCCGACATGCACTGTTTGGCGAAGACACGTGGAGATTCGCTGCCATGCTCGGTACGTGCGTCCACCCCCCCTGTCCGACTAACCCTGACTCTTTCGTCTAGGCACATTCACATCTCTCTACAAGTTCCTCATCAACGCACTACCAATTCTCATACCCGCTCTCTCTCCTTCCGAGTCTTCAACTGTAGCCATTGATGATGACCTCGAGGCCGAACTTCCCACAACGGTCATGGTTCCGACAAATCGGCGCAGAACACGACTTTCCCTGAGCACACGGACCAGATTGATTCTGATTCGTAAAAGGACGCGTCGATGGCATGCAGCATTGGCCGGTGCTATCGCCGGCGGATTGGCAATTATATGGGAAAAGAGGAGTAGAAGAGGGCTGATTGCACAGCAGTTTTTCGTTCGGTACGTTGTGTTCGATGGCTATAGTGCATACGTCCGAGTATTGACGTACATATACATAGCGGGCTTCAAGGTTCTTACAATTCATATACAACGCGTAAAGGAATACACGTGCCCCACGGTGATGTTCTCGTTTTTGCGCTTGCGTGAGTTAGCTGTGATGCTGTTCTACTTAACGACTCTGACCATCATCTAGATGCGGTCAGATCATGTATGCGTTCCTCCTCCGACCAGATAGTCTGCCCCGCTCGTATCACGTTTGGTGCGTTCTTCCTGTCTCCGGGTCACGTAAATCTAATTCTGTCAATTGAAAGGATTGGTCAGGCCGGGCAGATATCCCCTGAGTGCGTACGAATGAACCAGGGCCTCGTTCGAGAAGGAAAAATACAGTTGGCGGACCTCAACAAAGTGCTCGCGACCCCTGTATGTCCATGTGTTGTCGGACAAACGCATACACTCAACAGTTCTTCGTTCAGGACATCACACCAGTCAACACGGCGGATCTTCTCGCATTCCAAAGAGACTATCTGAGTGCTCAACCATCGACATACCTTCCTCGTTTCGTCCCTTGCAGCGCCGTACATCCCGCTGTTTCTGCCTGCTCCTCCGTCCCGTTAGATCGGTTCTTCGCAGTCTTTAAATGGATGCTACCTATATATGGTGCACTCCACTTCATTCCACCAGTTGTTTTCAAGTGGAAGAATTTCCTGAGCGATCCGGGTGCAGTGATTGTTAAGGCAGGTTTAGGAAGCATGAGGAGCTCAGCGTTTTTAGGTGTTTTCGTTGTCATTTACCAAAGTATGTCGCGGATTCGTTATCTTGTACCCGCATACTCACCAAGGTCTCGGCACATAGCGTTATTCTGTTACAAACATCATTTCCACAGGTATATCACTGAGCTTAAGCGAGGGATCAAACCTTCCAATGGGGCGAATGGGGTTCTTAAGCGGATACCGCAATTCGTAGTGGACTTGCTCGTGTCGAAGATGTCATTCATGTTTCTGGGACTTGCATCTGGTTTATCCCTGTTCGTGGAGGAGAAGCGGAGGAGAGCAGAGCTGGCGATGTATGTGCTACCGAAGGGGTTGGAGAGTTTCTGGGTCACGCTGAGAGGCCATGGATTAGTGTTTAAGACAGGGAAGTGGGGCGAGGTTTTGGTAAGTTCTTTCTTCATTAGTGGACGCCTAGGTAATACATTTGGCTGACATCAAATCAGTTGACTGCGATTGCGATGGCTATGGTGATGGTAAGTAGCCTTTAGCTGGTTCTTTACAAATTTCTAATGGGGCGTACCGCAGACCACGTATCAGAATGATCCGCAACACCTTTCGGGACTCGTTAGGAGGTTTTTATACCAGTTTATCGGCCCGAATTGATTGGTTGGAATATTGGAGCGTTGAATATGTGCCGTTGTATGTTTGATAATAGTTGTATGACTGTACTGAGCATTCTTGTTCCTGTTAGATCCAGACTTCTGTCCATCTTTGTTTTCCGGGCCGACATGGCCTCATTCGTATTGGCTACGGAAGTTTACCCACATCAACAGATATACCCAATTTTATTGATGCCCCACCCAAAGAAGGTTCGTGAAAGTATGGAAGGCGATTCCAAGCCTTTGGAATCACATGTGAGGCCCGGTATCTTATTCCTGCTCTAGCAACATATAGAACCATCTTTCTCCGTTCCTCGAGAAGACTTGTGTTTCCTTGCAGCTGATCGAATCGGCTACCCGGCTGGCCGCTTCTTGACGAGATCACCGATCAACAACGATGTTTAGTTCATGACTTAATTGTGAAAGTTACGTAGAGGATGCCTCTAGTCCCTCTCCCCTCCGACCTCAACATAACCCTACTCCCTGGGGCCTTCGTCTGCGTATTGGCACGCCTTCCCTCCCCTCATTCGTCTGATGCTTTCCCTACTCTCTCTGCCATTCGTTTGGAGGTTGCCTCTTTTCAGCTGGTGGCGTACATGTCGTGTCATTTTGAGTTCATATGACAGTCAATTGATTGTGTCGATCGTAGATTAATTTCTTTCGGAGGTGCGGTAATTGGTGGAGTTTTGAATATGTAATTATATCACTCGGTCGGAGGAAAGGGGTGTGTTCGTGACGGATATCTGTGCTACGTGTCCTGCTCGTGGGGTTGATTTATCTCCGGTAGTTTTCCAGTTCCTTGTGATGTGGGAGGTTTGTTCGAGGAAAAGGAAATTAGCCCACGTGCCCGGGGGTAAATCATACCGTGGGATCAGTTTTGGTAATCAGAAAATCTTTTATCAGGGGGTATCTTGAATCTGCGGGGTGACACTATTTATAGCTCAAGCTATTTTTGCTCTTATCATTCATCGATTTGAAATAGGGGTGAGTGATAAGCAGGGTCGAAGAAATAGACATGTGTTTGTTTGATGGTAACGGTGATGTGTTGTGGGTTATTATAGGTTGGTGTAGGTTGTTGTACCTTCTAGAACTTGGGGCAAAGACCGGCGCGATTCCACGAGTGCCACTGAGGGTTTGCTACTTGAGCCGTTAAAATACACCGGTTTAAACATTTTGGTTGTGACGATACATCCGCTTCGTGCTACCCAACATTATCCAACAGATGCCGTGATCCTTTGCACTGATTATAGGAACGCATTGTTGTGAGATGCATATTGACTGCATGAGTTGTAGTGACGCGTGACTCAGGCCCCTAATTATTAATAGTGACAAATACCAGCCAGGGCCTTTATATTGAACCAACGCGTCTCAGCTGAACTCATTTTTGACCACTATAAATCATGCCTCGCGCCCCTCGAACCAAGGTGACCGCTACACAAACCGCTGCTGCCCCACGCCGCCGTCAGGCTGCATCAGCAGCTCCGCAAATGACGCAAACCCTCCAAATCACCATTAACGTACCAAATCAACCCTCTGCTCCTCCCCCAGCTCCCGCACGTAGTCGCCCAGCTACCAAAACCAAGTCAGCCGCCAAGAAAACGACCGGCGCTGCCACTACACGCAAAATCGCAGCTCCACCAGTGGGCCAGGGTGCGGCTGTGGCCCTCGCCGAACCGTCCGCAGCAGCACGACAGCCTCGTACAAAACAAACTGCCAAGAAGACTACTGGTGGAGCTTCGGCGGCTAAGGGGAAAAAAGCGGCTGCTGGGGGGAACCCGGGTATTGGCATTGAGGTTGCAATGGGTCAGAACCAGACCATGGGTGCCCCCTCAACCAGTCGTGCGCCTCGCACCAAACAGACCGCAAGGAAGACAACAGGTAAAGGTGCTGCGGGACAGAAGGTTTCCCAGACTGCTGGTCCGTCTCGAGAGGCGTATCTTGACACCTTCGGTGGCTACGAAAACTTCATGAATAGCCACGGGCTGAAATCATGGGACGATAGCGACGTCGAAATGGGAGATGCAATTATGGATGAGTTTGGATACCACTAAGCATGAGCCGACGTCTAGAATTGGTGAACAACGCAAGGTATAGTCCACGTAACCAGAGGTCGCAGAAATACTTACCATTTCTCTTTTAGTATGGTTTCCAAGTAATCTGGTTTTCGTATGATATACGTTTAATGTCGCTCTCTACTCCGAGCCCGAAATGAAATCTCGTGCGATAATCTCCTCGTGGCGTTCATTCAAAATGATATATTATTCTTGAATAAAGGCAACAGTAACTGCGACAAAGTGCAAAGCGATTAAAAGTGACGGCGGACGGCCTAAGTTTAACAAAAACTGATCAAGAAATACAAACGGCATCCACGTTTCCGGGGTATGACGGATAAGAAAGCATTCAGGCATCTAGTCCGTTCCATTTGCGGGCATCACTGACTACACTTTCATTGGTTACGGAGGTGATAGACTTCAATGGACAGTTCTTGCAACTGCGACAGCAGCTGGTATTGAGAGAAATATCTAGCGTGTTAGGGAGAAGATACCCGGACTAGGTCTATGTTCCTTCGGTGGCTTGGGCTTCAACAGCTCCACCAATAAAACACGTACTCCGGGACCACGCGCGGCTCACCCATATCTTCACCATAATGTGACCAAACCACACATAGACTTTTATTGGATGATGATTTCGATGTCAGGAGTGTCTGCTACTCCCTGTAATACCGTACTTGGAATTGTCGGTGGAGCACTCACCATTAGAAAGTTGTCAGTGCAATAGAAGTCCCCATTCTCAAGTTCATGCAAAACTTCTGACCGATATTCCCTCGACATCGTCTTGTGCCTTGTACGCACCATCGCTTATGCACATGGATACAAGGAGAATGGTGGAGGTCCAAGTACGTGGTTGAGGTGGGCGAAGATGGTGGATAGAATCGCGTAAGGTGTGAGCAATTTGAATAGTTTCGATGTGACATGTCAGTCGTCGGTATAGCGGAATAAGAAATGGAACATACTAGAAGGGTCGACATGGAGAACGGACTGAATATTGATGTTGACCGGTGTACATGCTCCAGGTAAAACGATCTGCAATCCTACATCAGTATCTGACAACACGGAAAATATGTTTAAACACAAGCTCACGATATCGATGTCGCACCGCCTATAAACCATCAAGTTAGTAATAACTCCCCAGAAGCACCAGACCACTCACTTCCCAATTCCAAAGAATCCAAGATGCGCGAAAAAACAAAAATGTAAGCACCAGCCTCACATCGTTTACGTCAAACACATGGCCACCAACGGTACCACCGTTGGCTACCTTCTCTATTTTCCCATCAGCTTCCGCCTTCTCTCGGAGAGCTGGGTCGACGATCTTGGGATATTTGGTGATATTTTCTGAGATGACCCAACCAAGCAACGCCGCCGAATGTGGCGAAAAACAGTCCCTCGACGCTGATTGAAAGAATGGCGAAGCATGGTCCGAAGCTGGGGAAGTACATGAAGAGCTTGGAAGAAGTTGTGTAGGTGGTAGGATGTTCGTGTATGGGGGAAGAGACGGAATGACTGGTTTGGTTCCAACTGGTTGGATCATTGGAACATGAACGAAGATGACCACGTACCTAATAAAACCCAGTTGAGGACCCTCACTAGGAGCGGAAGACCGAGCTTCGACCAAAGTCTGAGACGAATAAACTGTTGTTGTCGTGATTGTAACAATAGAAAGCCTCTGGGTATTGTTATCGTGCGTTGAAGCTTTTCTCTGCATCAAATAGGATAGAAACGTACCTGAATGAAGAGCCTCCTCTCATATTTCCCTCTCACTCCTTTTCCGAACCCCTTCTCGACTTCTTCTAGTACGAATGGTAAGTCTGCCCAGCGACAATCGTAAATGCAGTTTCACCCATCGCACTGTAAATCCTTCGTAAGTGGACCAGATATCAACAATTTGCGGATCGCGCATAAAGTATACGTTCTCCCTTCAATCGACGGGCACCAGCGGGTATAGCACGCATATAGCACGCAGAATATACCACAAAGTCAATGATCGTAGGGCTGAATAATTCTCACTCTTCCGTTCTTCGGAAACAGCCAGCTATTGGCCATAACCAATGCACCGAATGACCCAACCGTTCGGTGCGTATGCCCCGTCTACAGGCACGTCGATGGGTCAATATGAAGAGTAGGATAACAAATAGAGACATACCGCAAGTCCGAGAAGTGCGCCCAACACCATTGTGATGTGAACAACGTTATCTTTCGAACCTCCCAATATCCGAGTTCTGATGAACGGCGTGGAGAGGTGTGGAAGACCATGTTAAAGAATTTGTGACCAGAAATACGCAGGGAAGGAAACATGGAGATAGTAACTCCAAGGGGAGTTTTGGGTATAAAACACTACCCACAACGCAGCGGCACTGGTTGTAGAAACATCTCCCAAGAGGCCATGGACGTAAATAGATGTGGGCCTGTCGATGGCTTGATCACGTATAGGGATGCGTAAAGCATCCATCCGAGGTAGCCCGATGTAACTAAGAGTTCGGTTGTACATTCGGCGATAATGAAGGCCGTCGAGTGTCGTGCAACTGGGAGGCATTGAATAGGGATCATATATTCGCTTGTTTCTGAACGCGCTTCAGAGGAGATCCAGTCTTCAGCGGTGAGTATTGATGATGAAATAGCATGTGCATTCTTTTCAGCTCTGTAGCACATCAATACTCAACAAACACAACACAGAACAGACGATGACGTACCATGCTTCGCCCTATACTGCTCTAAGATCATCCTCACACTAATCTCTGCCACCTCCACCAACGTCCTTTCCCCAAGACGAGGCGCCAGATACCTAAGCCAGTCCAGGTTAACGTCGGGTAACATACCAACAGGATTCACGGGCCGGGAAGCATCTATAAGCGCCGATATAAGCGTTGCAATGTCCGCCTGTTCGACATCCCGTCTATAAAGGTGACTGAGACCCCAGGGTACAGAGTGAGCGTCGTGAAAAGGGGGAGTGGTGTCTGGAAATGGGCCACGAATCCCTTTGCTCCATGCAATGAGAGATGTGCGTGTACAGTTGGGGTCTAGAGAAGGTCGAGCGAATGAGGGTGGGGAGTCAGGCGAATACGCACATCCATCTCCATGATTACTAATCACCGACATACCATAATCGGCGGTAAAAACGTATCCCGTCTCTCTGACTTGCGCGTAAAACTCCCTCATCAACTCTTGTCTGCTTGACGACCCCGTCAACGGCTTGTATATTCTTCATATACTCCAGTGAGTGTGACCGGTACGAGTGGCCTGTCGTGTCCAGACTCAACAGATGGAAATATAAATGTAACTGGACGAAGAACCCCTCGCGCGTTTCCTTCTCACTCTCTTCTTCGACTCCTTCTCGACATCATCCAACGCAAATGGCAAAACACACCAAGCATCGTATACGCAGCCACTGTAACGTCTTTGCAAGTAGATTACAGTTGGAAGATTTGCGGGGCTCACATAAAGTATATGCTAGGCTAGAAACACGGAGAGAAGACAGCATACCGCCCAACACAGCGACAACAGAACTTGACGTAGCAGGACGTTGGAGGTTGTAGAACAGTGGCAGGAGCGGCTGAGAAAGGGGGGAAACATCGAGGGGACAGGGATGGTGACGAGAAGGCTGGCGGGGGAATGTTGAGAGACAACGAGCATAGACCTTCAACATTATCCATAACAGTATCCATGAAGATATCTGGTAGGCCAGATAGAACGGGCACCGGGAATCACAAGTCTGCACAGCCACAAGTTGAGCATTCTGCGGTAGAGGGACATGGAAAAGAGGGGCGTACGCAGACACGTGCAGACGCGTCCCATTTTGTGAAACTTGTACAATGGGGTGAGGTGGACACACCGTGCACATTCTTTGTTGGGTCTTGAACGTTTGAACGTTGAACCACGAACTGTCGTATTGGGCCCACCACCAAAGGCATAGCAGACGGCAGCTAACGCAAATATGACATCTAGTAGGTGAGGGCAGTAATCTCCCCCCAGGGATATGGACGCGCAGAGCGGATAGTGAGCAACGCATGCGAGTGCAAGTACATTTTCGCCTGCAAGCTCAGTCTGGTGAGTTCAGCGGGAAATTTGGTGCGAGTCAAGAGCGATTGTCATAGCGTTGTGCGGAGGAGCAGGATAGTTCGAGAAGCATTGGGACCAAAAAGGCACCGCGTATGGGAAGAACTGAGTTAGGTAAGGTGGGATGCTCGGAGACCCAATATGGCCAGATCTTAGATGAAGCCAGATCTTAGATGATTGATGATTGATCAAAGTCAAATAATTAGCTCTCGGCTCATTTGGCCGTCTAAACCTAAGTTTCTGTTTCTAGCATTTAAAAAATCATTGAGAAATGTGGATATCTCAAATGGTCTGCCAGTTCCCGTTAATGGCGATTGTGACTGTCCGTCCCGTGCTGGTCAACACAAGTTCGGCTGGCCCTTCGGAAGTTACTGGTATGAGCTGGTTGGAGTAGCCCACAATAACTGGTTTTGTTCAACACGTAATAGGGTGTGTATACCCACATTACTGGTTTTGAACAAGAAAGCGAAATATGACGTGTCCTTCATGCCCTCTACGGCGAACGTTCACTCGTTCTCACTATTTCGCCCGCCTCCAACCTGATAGCACACACATCACCAGCTCTGTTCTCCTCCGCTTCTTCTCCAGTGTGATCATCACAGATGATCACAAACTTGCTGCGACACACCGTCCTTGAATCGCATATCTCCAGTAGTACATAACGTCGACCCTCTCGCCGACTTGACTGACTTTCCCAGACTTCAGCCATACCAAAGTCGCGACTGGCACGGCACTGGGGTGGACGCAGGTACCGAGCATGGTAGCGAACCTTCATGTGTCTTCACCAAACAGCGCGTGTCGGATGAGGGCTTGTCGGTAGTCTCTGTTACACAGGGCGTCGAACACGGAGTCGTGTGACAAACCAGCAAAACCTACTTGGGTACACTATGGATATGCAACAGAGCGAAAACCAGATTGACGCAGGCGCGTATTCCAAACGCCAATGACCCAGAACCTGTAACAATCTTCAGTCCGGTGGACATTGTCTTCAAATACACATATAACATACGAAATCCTCCCCTAGCGGCGTGCTCAATACATCCGCCTGGTGTTTCAACATCGACGGCGGGCTCTCCTTTGTCCCTCCACACGACTCTCCTCGTACCCTCTAGGCGCTCTTGGTAATTCGCTAATGCGACGAGATGGTCAAATGAAGCCATTGCCTTCCTCGGTGTAAAGTAAGTGTCTTCTCCAGGCGTAGACGGAATACTCGAATCATGGTTGTACGGCGTTGTAATTCCCAACGAGAGTGCAATGGTGGAGGGCGTTTCATCGTCGGCGTGAACAGAGCCCCCGGCCATCGTTGTGAGGAGTTAGAAATCAACCGACACAACATATGACGAGGGAAGCTATGGGTTTGATAACTAGCTTTTGGCGGCCTGGAAGCTCGATCAGGCGGAAGACAGGATGCCTACATCATACTTGCTCAAATAAATGGAGAGAGTATATAGTGGGACAAGGATTATTCCTGCGTACATATACCCATGGGTAACACGTAAACCTGAGCATAAACTAAGATATGAAAGAGAGAAGAATCAGACAATCGCCTACGTTATAGGCTGGGGTAGATATATGTGAGGGGTGGGCATCCTACGTACTCGCTGTTGGCCCTTGGGTGAGGTCATCTGCTGGTGGTGTGCCTCCGACGATATTACCGTCTGTCGAGAAACAGTTCGCCATCGACTTGATGTATATCAAACTCGCTATGGCACTCAAAAACGTGACAGAAACAAACCCTCGGAGAATCCCCGTACGACCTGATGGACAGGCGGGATTGGGACTCTCAACCACATCTATCTGCTCTCCAATCACGATCGTGAGAATTGACATGCAAATGGCCATAAGGAAACTTTCATTGAATTATTCAAATGTCAATGACAGTGGACATACTAGGACACAGAAGCGGAACGCACCCAAAGAACCACATGGTAGGGAGCGAGATAAACACCCAGAAGGGCAGAGTCTGTTTATGGGACCAATCATGTTGCAGGCTCTAGAGGACAGGTCACGGTCAGCGTATACAGCGGGCTTGGAAATATCACTAGCACCTTGGACCAAGCATCAGATAATGGCTTATTGGAGCTTGATGCATCAAGCCTGCCAAAGTGTTCTTCATACAGGCAGCAAATTGCAAAGGCCACCGATCCGTCGACCACTCCGATTACAGCGAAAACATATGCCCATGAGCATTTCGGGAGAGGAGACACCGATATCATTGGGAACATGAACCTAGTAATAAATCAGTACCAAGTTTGTAATGCTCGAGACTGCACCTACGCCAAGAGGAAGCCAATGAAAATACGATGTATCTTCCATGTTTGCAGTGGCTGCGGGCATTTACTCTGCCAGGCACTGCTGTGCAACGGATCAGTTTCTGACTGAGCATATTCAAGATTGGATTGGATTGCTTCAGCCGTCCGTGGACGGTGATGACGATAAAACCAATAGGGTATTCCAGCCGAGAGAAACACAGCAGCGAATATGAACGAGTAGATCAAGGTTCGGCAGCTGGTCAATATTCTATGTGAGGGTGCGTAAGGAGATGAATCTGACAAAAACGCACAAGCGCCCCCGGCCATATTGAATCATAGACTTTCCCTGGACTTGAGGGCCATTGGTATCGGCATGCGATCGGTCATTGCATGAGGTGGTACTTGTAGTATGGCTCTGTTGGTCAACAATATCCTGCATATTCTCTCTGAAGGGAATGGTGTAAGATGTATAGAAAGGTGGGGATATGATATGAACTTGAGGTCATTATCGCGGGTATAAGTACCAGGGAGGAGTGGGGATCACACGCCAACATCTTGATTCCTAGAGTTGGCAAATACAAAGAGGGTAGTTGCACTCTTGGGGTACAGAAAGGGCAGTTCTGACCACAAACTCTAGTTGTATCCGTGTTTTGTTCCGCCCGTCACCATATACCGATCCATCCAAGACTCACACCATGTCAGGGGTCTGTTAATATCATGGGTAGCATTTAGATCACAAATTATGACAGGTACATATATCGAAACATACTATTGACATTGAAGCCATGTACACGGACATATCCTTTTGGCAGCAGAGATCCAAAAGAGGCAGGGAGAGCGCAAGGCCAAAGTGTCACCCTCATAGCTGCGAGTTTGGCACAAGCCTGACTAAGCGCACAGCTCTCCCAGGCTACGGAGTTGATCAGAATGCTTTGGTTTGCTTCAGCACACCGCCTTGTGCTCTCCCTGCCTCTTTTGGATCTCTGCTGCCAAAAGGATATGTCCGTGTGCATGGCTTCAATGTCAATGGCATGTTTTGATATGTATACCTGTCATAATTTGTAAGGATCCTGCTACAACCTGTGGCACAACACAGTGCCGTGTCAGTTGCCAGCTTTTCTACCAAGTTGTGATTCTGTCTAAATATGATACAGTCGAGTCCCTCTTAATTGATAGCTATCATAACTGATGGGTTTGGGCCATGACAAGTTTGGTTAGCAGAGAAAATGACCTAAAACTGATAGTTTTGGCATAAGTAATACTGATAGCTCCCGGGGCTGAAAAACTGATAGTGCCCACCAGCAATCATGCCAAGATACCAAGTCTGAATGACCAGACTGGTATGTTTCACTTCAAAAACGGTATGTATTGGGTCGGCGCCTGAGTAGAACAGTATTGTATGTAGCTATAGCAAAAATGTTATGCCAGGTCATTGATTTTCTCCTCTCCATTTCTGACATGCCTATCCACTTATCCGTTCTTAAAAGGGCTTTGAGACCCTTCAGCTCAACATTGCTGAGCGGAAGACTCATCTCACAGAGCCTTTGGCTCAAAATGAACACATATCACTGATGTTGAGGCTCCCCTGCCACTCCTGACCATTCAACAAGTTCACGAGGAAAAGGCGGTCTGACCATCTGTAGTTACCTCATGACTCATGAGGACAACTTGTCCTGAGAGATCAAGAAGAGGGGTTGCAAACTCCGTTTTAGACACCCTTATAATCAACGCTAATCACCAGCGCTTACTTTGGAAGAGTGCCCGAAGGAATATCACATAATATAATACACATTTTTTCCAAGTAGTAGTGGTCAAAACTGGTAGCTGGGGAGCGTGACGGAGCCAAGAGGGAGGGACTCGACTGTAGTTCCAACTCCACAACCGGTAATCAAAGCTAAATATAACTTGAGCTAAAAATGGACACATAAAATTTAAATGATGCTGAGCGCGAGCCCGGTCCGCAGAACGACGATTGAAAATATGCAGCATAACAAAAACAAATGCGAAGTGAGGAATGGCAGTCAGGATAGCTGTTAATACAATATACTTGAAAGCGTGAAGCCTCTGGGCCTAACAGCTCCCCATATAACCCCCAGCACCTCCCAGTACGCGTTCCTATACTGATAGTACAATGGTTGTGTCAACGAGAAGATAAACCACATAGCTCGAGGGGAGATGAGAAACCAGAACCTCCTGTGACCAGTCTTGATTCAAGATTCTCCTGATGCCTTTGATCTCATTAGTGCATGCAGCACATAGCCGGGCCGTGGATTCGCGTACCTCCCTCCAATAGTTGACTAGATATTCCTCCTGCATCATCTTAAAATATTCTTTATAGAGCGCACACGTGCTAACAGCCCACAGAAAAGGGCCATTATAGCGACAAAACTAGCAACGGAGCACGCGGGAAGATCTGACATTGAGAGCATAGGGAACATGATACTACGTTCGTTTTGGTTCAATACACTGCAATAATCGTACAATTGAAACTCACAGTAAGGATCTAATAGTAAGGATACCGCACGCCTTCCAACTCGACTTCACTCCTTGGAATGACTTGGAGTAGATGGCGCCCTTAACCATCCCACCTGCGAACCGGATGGTTCCGTGATAGGAGCCTGTTTGTGGTGTTTGTGGGTTATGTATAGCCAGTATGGTATCCCCATCATAAGCACCAGCAGGATCACCTCTGCCAACAGAAGGAACAAGACCAACAGACACCTTGAGATATTGAAAACAGTATCACGTGAAATGCCGTACGAGTAGTACAAACCCCAAGAAGCTGTGCTTACCAGGCGGTCCGGGCCAGGGGGCCCCGATGATGGGATATAGTCGCCAGGCAAATGTTGAGCAAGCGTTTCTCGGGAGGGGGCCATGCACTGAGGGCATTACATACGGGAACCTGTAGCGCATATCACTAGTGGTTGTGGAGTGTCAGATCGTGGTACAGAGTGGGTAAAG
>MU151331.1:18221-39042 GCA_015584085.1 Macrolepiota fuliginosa MF-IS2
CGGAACCGCCAAGGGAACTGAGATCTCATGTAGTCACAGGAACAACACGTTGATGGCATGTGTCGAAAAGTCACTCCACACAAGAAATCTGCATCTTGTCATTCTCGTCCCTTCTTGGACCTACTGTAGTCTATAGCGCAAAGCCAGATCATCAAAATTCAATCGGACTTCAATTCAATAACCCGTCTTCTATTATATATGAATC
Source organism: Macrolepiota fuliginosa MF-IS2 (assembly GCA_015584085.1). NCBI lineage: Eukaryota > Fungi > Basidiomycota > Agaricomycetes > Agaricales > Agaricaceae > Macrolepiota > Macrolepiota fuliginosa. The sequence continues at coordinate 18,427 of MU151331.1, forward strand.
TAACAATACATTTTACTTTACAGAATACACTCCTTGTTCATCGTCATCCGTGTCTTATCCCACACCCTTCAGCCCATCATCGGCTTCCAGAGTCCACTGTTTCTTCATCCTTCCTTTTCCTTGGGACGTCCTTGTACCAATCGGGCACCATGTTCGCTTTGGGTACTGCCCTCTTCCTCAACTCCCGCACTTCCTTCTCCTCCTCTTGCTCCCTCTCCCTGCGTTTCTGTTCTTCCAGCTGCTCTCTTTCCTTCTCTTTCTCCGTGGGATGACAAAGTTTTCATCACGTTACGGCTGGGCCAGAGCGTTGAAACACTGCGGTATCTGACAATGCTGTTCAACCCATGTGTTCATCACATAATACTATCCCGCCTCTACCGGACCGAAAGAAACAAGGACCAATAGCCTTGTTCTGTTGGATGGATTCCCACCTTCTACACAACGCTGACAAAATATTTTTCCTTCTTCGGTCAAAAAGCTGAGTTGGCTCGGGACCTTCAGTGTATCTTCTCTTCCACGCCCACACCCCCTTCAGAACCCTGAAGACGGAGAATTCAGTGATATTACTTCGTGAAGCTATCATGAATACCCCAAAGCCAGGAGACGATACGCAAAGCGTTACAGGTACAAAGAATATATCAAGCTAAAATTAGCCTCATTAATGGGATTATTTTTAGAACCACGCCGTGAGACCGAGAATAGAAACAACGGCAACGCCAGGATTTCTTCTTGGGGAGCACAGTCTGATGAGGGCACCACGCCTTCGACCCCAGATTTGGCCCCTCATGTAGTCGTTCATATCGTTTCGGCGCCTGACATAATTGTCAAAGGCACTCCTGCAGACACATATGGCGCCCAGCATACAAAGAGAGACTCTGCCACGAGTGGATTGGCGAGGAAAGTCTTGTAAGCGTTCAGAATCCCTTTCCTGTATCACGAACTACGCTCATGGCCTCTGGTAGCTGTTCTCTAAAGATCGTGGTTACCCTTCTCGTTATCATATTGACCACGATAATCTCTCTCGGAGTTCCTTATTGGTACTATCGCTATTACCGCTTGCAGAAAGTGAAGCCGAAAGATATGCCAGAGGTCACAAAGACCGCATACTCGCACGAAGAACAATGGCAGACAGTTATTAAGCGTTTCAAATCGCAATGGAAGGCGGGTTATACGCTGTCGTCCGGTACACTCCCGTACGTATCGTTCTATATTTTCAGTCTAATTCTCACCTTTGTTTCAGCATCATATTTCCGATGCTTGCGATATTTCCCATTACAAAATGTACTTGGGCATTCCTTCTCGCAGCGGTTGCTCTGCTCAGTGGGCTGGCATGTTTGGTTATTACCATGTTGTACCGAAACCATTTGGATACCTTCCAACAAACAGCCATCATGCAGATCTGGTCCACAGTGAGCTCTTATAAAATATATTCATATTTCCGAGTACCTACCGACGAACAGACTTCACAACGTGGTTGGACTCAGCTTACGACCCAGCGCTTTTGGGTCTTTCTCTCCTTACCGACGATATGGCTTCTCAAGTATGTCCACGCTTCTACCAAAATACCCGAGTCTCCTAACTCTATCACGCAGCTCGATCTGTACGCTGATGGCAGCAATCATCCTTTCGGTTTGGGAACAGACTTCTGTGCCCCCTGATGGATGCCTAACGGGACATCTCCACGTCTTCAGAGCTACAGCCCTAACTGTAGTTGGTATGACGCTGGTGCATCTCGCGTTCTTCGGTTTCGTCATCTCATCAATTCGTTGGCCACCTCGAGCGTCATGATTTACCTTGATAATACTGGCCATAGCGTACAGTCTTGCTTACAACTGCTATTATACATGAGGCTAGCTAGTAACGGAAAGCGAAAGAACACATTTTGAGTCTGACACAAGACTAGTGACGTACAGAACAAATGAGTAATCGAGGACAGTCTTCAGGCGGCGTGTCTGGCGCCGACCATAAGTTTCCCAGGAGAGGGTGGGGTGGTCACGTTTAGGTTCTTGGTGTAATGAGATGGAGGTGTGAAACGAGGAGCGAGGGGTTGGGACCGTGGGGGAATGTAGCATACAGTTCATCGTCCCTTGATTTAAGGGCCAACGAGTTGTGGAAAGTAGTTCCATGACGTAGTTATTGATAAATCGATAGCTGAGCTACCTGCCTTCAGTATTTCAGTCCCTACAGATATTGCCTTAAGATCCAAGGAACGGAATACCGGGGTCGGTACGGGCTTCCGTATGTGTGCGGAAGTCTTCGCCAAGAACGTCATCTCGCAGAGGTGTCGCTAGAAGCTTTAGGTATCAATAACCACCACCTACTGTGCTTGCACCCGTATATATGATAGGTGGTATTAGGCGTTTCTGGGGGAAAGTGTTGGACGCTCGACTACAGCGGGGTTTCAATTTCTCGTGGATTGTTGCACATTCAAGACGAGTAAAGCTATGGACAATTCGACTAGTCTATTCGACCCTTTCAGAATCTGACGGAGCGAAAAGGTGAAAAGCCTGGCCATGACGTGAGTCCTGAGACTCCAGCGACCGTAAAAAAAACTCGACTTCGCCGTCAGACAATGATGATTATAGGTGGAAAATAAGCCTGAGCGTGACAGTTTCCACGCGGGGGTATCCAATAAAGCCCTTATATCTCTACCTTCCTCTAGCTCTCTCGTTTGACAACCTCGGCCCACACCAATCGGTGCCATCCAACCCCTGAGGACTGGGCATGTCCCCAGAATAAACGATGATGCCAACATACGTCGTTCACGAGCTTTTTTAAACCCTGGAATGATGTCAATCATCGCAATAGAGGTTGAAACTGAGACATGAAGAGGGCTATAAGAAGGGCATCGCTGCATGAATTTCTTCAGAACCAAAACTCACTTCACCCACTTCACCAGACGCTCTTCACCTCGATTCTTTTATCTCTCCCTTTCGCATCATGCCCAGGAATAGCAACAACACCAATGCGAATGGTGGCTCCCAACGCTCCTCCACCAACTCTGACAGCGGCTACGTTCCTCCTTCCACCGCCTCGTGCTACAAAGCGTATGGTGGACAACAGAATTCCATGAGGAGTATCGGATTAAAGACTTACGACTCCGAGGCGTACGACGAGGCAAGGCAGATCGTCGATGCGTTCAAGGCAAATGATAGAGCCGAGTGGGAGGCGGCCAACAAAGGAAAAGGGAAATAATGAGTCGCAGTTCAGGTGCTATTTTCGCCGTGAGGTCATTTATACGCTTTGTGGTTGAGTTGATTCTGACTATTCACTTCAGCAGGGGAACCTGGGAGGATTTCGGTGCATCGGTCTTCTGTGTTTTTCTTAGTTTTAGTATGAGGTGATGAACGTTGGATTGTGAATGTTTTGTGCAGTATAGTATGTTTGATAAAACAATAGTTCGTAGTCGGGTTTTCCATAACATATTAGAATAGACGGAATGCGTCGAACCATTTATCCGTATGCTCGCCGAGCCAGTAGTGATATCCATCGGGAAGTGTGCGGCCTGGGAAGTCCGTGAGCACCACCATGTCCGATTTGCGGGTGGATGTTCTGATAGCTGTCAGGCGGAGCCAGTTAGCGGGGCATCTGTGTCTTCAATAGGATAACGCACAGTGTTGAGGATGGATGTATAGAAGGTTTGAGGGTGTTGTCATCATCCACCTCCGCCTATCAAGGTATGGAGATAAAATCGGAACGTTGCAGAGGCTTCGTAGCTCTTCGGCGACTCCAGGGGCCATGGAGTAGAGGGTGTGTGCATAATACATCTTGGATATTTCTGTGTATTTCTGTGGACAGAATTCGTAAATGGCTGTGGGTGTTCTGGTAAGAAGACTTACGGCTGCAATTTCGGTATACCTGGGCCCGGATGCTTTGTGGCTGGCCTCAATCATATGTCGGATACCCTCCAAAGCCGTTTTTGCTATCTCGCTGAAATTCTTGACAGAATCTGCGGAATAGGGGTAGCTATCAGCCTGTAATTAACGTGTTACTAGGTGTGTCAACAAAGTGTGTACAACGGAACTCACTGTCGGACCAGCTAGCTGTCTCCATCCCTCGAGATCCAAGAGCATGTGATAGCGAAGGTCGTTTTTCTTGACGAAAAGCCGGGCGTATAGCAATGGAGCCAACAGCTGACCAGGAGAGCCATTGTCTTTGGAAACCCGTTGGCGAGAATGCAAGATATCCTTGATGAGCTTAATGTCACTGGGGCGTGTACCGCTGTTGCATGAGACGACGAGACGTCGCAGGTTTGGGAGTAAGGTAGGTCGGGTCGGGTCGAAGCGAAGTGCGGAAAAAGTACCTCGGAAGTGTCCGCAGTGTCCGATGTCCAAGGTCTCTAGCGAGGGGAGTTGTGATAAGAGAGGAGGGAGTAGGTCGACGTATAGGTTGGAGGTTTGTTGGATGACGAGCGCCTTGAGTTGACAGTGTGAGCGCGTGACGAGAGAGGAGATGGCGGAGATGGCGGAGATATCCTTACGCGCCTCCATGGTTGCGAAGGTGATGGCAAGGACCTCCAAGGATGGGAGAGTCATATCGCCGAGTTGCTTGAAGGCCAATTCCATATCCGTTTCGCCGTGCAAGAATAGATAACGGAGATGGTGATGAGAGATGGGGTTTGAAACACGACTAGGAGGGAAATGATTGTGGACGCGCATAAGGGATTGAAGGTCTGGGGACCTTTCAAGTTCAACGGGGAAGACGCCCTCTGGGAAGCCGTGCGCCACATATTGCGTTAGCTGATTCCAAGGTAAGGTGATCTTTCGTTGTTCGAGGCTCCCAATGGGATCCTCAAGAGTCACTTCTGATAGAGATGGGGCGTAGGCGAAGAGATCAAAGTGAGTCATTCGCCTCTCTCCTGGGGGGAATTCGAGACCTCGGGAAAATCTTGGTCGGAGGATCCTGAGGGATCGCAGGCGCGAAATTTGTCCTCTGACTGGACCAAACTGCCTATGGATTTCAGAGCAATCCATTCCGATAATGACAACGGTGCCCCATTGGGAGGAATGTTTCAACACGGGTTCAATAATCTGGAAAGGATGCTTCTCGATTAGCTCGGTGAAGTCACGGAAATTGAATGAAATGTGGAGGGGCATAGTTCCTGAGCGTCTGATCAACTCTTCGTGCATAAGAGACGAGCTGTTCGCATTTTCATCAGTCACAACAACCGCGAAGACATTCCAACACTGTGGTATCGATAGGGCTGCTTCTCTCCATGAACGGCAGATGTGTCCTAAAATCCATGGGGTGCTTTTGTTGGAGAGATCGGACAATTCCTGGGAAGTAAGACCTGTGTAGGTCTCGAATATATTGCTTAGAATGTCAAATGGTAGATTTTCTTGGGCAAGCCCTCGATGTTGCAGTGGCTGCGTCTCCTCAGTGGGTGAGTAGTTGAGTAAAGTGGATGCATTAACACGACATACCCTAGTTTTTGATCGACGAGAGGACGAAAGAGGATTTTTCTCTGGAATGATCAAGGAAAAGACTCTAGACACCTTTGCCCAACCAGAAGAATGTGAGGGAGACATCTAGGTATCTGAGTGAGCGGCGTGGGCTGGGTGGTCTTGCTGTGCGTGTTGTTTGTTACTGTGAAAGCTGTCATCAGGCGCTTGTCACAGCGGTCGAGCGCTTTCGCACTGATCCCAAAAACTCTGGATGCGAGCGATAAAGGTTCTCGCAGGGTTATCCGTGGGCGGATGATGAATGCCTTAATTTCAAGTCTCGAGTTGTGCTACGATATTGACTCCCCAAGGCAAGATTACTTATTGTTTGGTTCGGGCGGTGATGGCAAACAAGACGTTGAATGAGAGAGTGATCTCGGAAGTTGGGAACTTTGAGCACCTGTTCCAACCTCCTTGCAATGTCTGGCGAATCCTCCAAGCGGTCGTCTCTCATAGATGTGTGAGTCGTACTCCTTTGCATAAGAATAGTGCTGATTCGCTCATAATGACTTGCAGGACGTACCAACAACTTCACGGAATTCTCTCAAGCCAGGTTGACAGCGTGCCAATTGAACAAGTCAAGGAATACCTCACCTTAAGGAAGGACCAGCTCAGTAACATCGAAAACCCATTCGGAACACCCTCTGACGCGTCGAAGAAAAACATCGAGAGTGGCTCTGTAACTCTAGCTGATGGCGTCACACTACGGACAGATATCACGGACAAGGAGTACATTTATGCGATCAGCGAGAAATTTCAAATCGACCAAGTTCAAGCCCTCATCTTCCTGCGCTCCTTCTTTTACAACGAAGGAATTCCATTCATTTCCTCTGACACCTCGATAACGCAAGAACTACTTGAAGCTATCACACCCTTCTTTCTCGCCGAAAGGCTTGCCGCAATACGCGTCTTGATTCCCTTGTTCCGTACCAAAGAGAACAGTGATGACCCTCTCTCTGAGGTGGCCTCCGAGATTCTCCCACAAATTATTCAAGATGGCCCCAAGTTCGCAGAAACCCTGTTGCACGAATATACGCGGCGGACGAAGGAGGAGGTGCCGGAAAAACTGAGGGGTGATCCGAAGGCAGCTACATCATGGGCGAAGCAGAGCGTGAAGGAACAGTTGGTACTGTTGGAGACTTTATTTTGGACGATGTGGGAGTATGTGCCGTGCAGCGGTCCTTTGGTGGTGAAGATTTTCGAGGCAGCATATTCAACAAACCTTGGCTCTTCCCAGACCAATGGGACATTGCTGTTGGACGAAGAAAGTACACAACTACAGCAAGATTTGGCGGCCCTATGGATCCTCATCACAATCGAGGTACTCGAACTCGAGAATGTTGCCGAGCCTGAATCCATCGCGCCCATCGACGAGTCTCGATCTCAAACCACATATCTGGCCTCTTCCGATTCTCTGAAGCGACTGCACGAGCAGGTGGTGTCCCATGGGGACAGCCAATTTGCATGCACGTATCTTGCTTGGACGTTTGTCCTCTCACGTTTGGCAGGCAGCCCTACATACGCCCCTTTCCTCGAATCACTTTCAACTTCCAATGGCCGGCCATTCTCTAAGAGCAAGGGGCCAATACATGCGCATATGCTCCAGTCATGTCTGAGCCCCGAGGCAGGTCTCTTCCAACTCATCCTCTCCCTCCTTACAAAATCACCTTTGTTCGTCACTGCTGTGGCATGGAAAACCGGATCCTGGATCACTGATCCCAATGCAATCGCATTCCGGTCTTTGCTTAAAGGTGTGTGTTACGATCCCATCACACGGCGATTGTCCTTATTCTTGCTATTTTAGGTCTCGTCATCGTTCTAGTTGAGCTGATACCCGTCGAGCATATACCCGATTTCGACCTTTTCGTTGAAGTTTGGGTGACTCTTTTCGGTCGCAGCGAAAGCCAGTCCATTACTGCCATCTGTGGGCAGTTCTGGCAATCAGATTGGAAACACGGTATCGCTCGGCGTGCCATCTTTGACGTTGCTCGGTCCCGCTTCCCTATCCAATTCCTCCCCCTCCTCCGACTATTACGAGCTATGAGCGGAACTGGCTTCCTTGACACGGATTCCCTCTCAACGGCCGATCATCTAATAGAAGCGCCGGAGAATCTCAAAGAAGAACGAGACTTGTGTAGTAGACACGTCTTCTACTATTTCGACCAGCTATCATCCTACTCCCAAGTTGTTCCTCTCTCTGCCTGCAGCGGGGCCCATGCCCTGTATGAACGGCAGCAGGAGCGGTATGGAACCTCAGCCTCGCAGGGGTTGACTTATACCAACCTAAAACCAATCAAACTCCCTGGGGGCTCGATCCTTCCCGCGAGGAGTGTTGGACGCGTTATTAGTGGGGACAGCAGCGAGCACTTGGTCATCTGTTGGCAGCATCAGCATTCTGGATGGAAGCTTATCTTGGAGCTTCTGACAGACTATGTTAACAGGAGGCGACTGCAGAGCTCTGGGCCATACCAGGATATCTCGTTCGCTCCTAGAGGGAATGTTCAGACTTTGTCTGTTCCTTTGGCGGAGATTGGAGTGGACTTTGAGGCAGACGATGGGGAGACTCTTATCACAGAAGCTCTTGATCTCGTGCGGAGCTTGATCTACGACAATCCTGCGCAGGCAGAACAGTTGATGCAGGCCATGGAAGCTGGAGATCCTGTTGTAGCGCACACCATGACAGAAGCACAACCCCCCGACCTCGTTCAGCTTACGACCATGATCCTAGAGGAAGCGCTCGCAAGGACGAACCCAAGAAACCGAGCACCTACTCGCACGAAGTTGATCACGTCTGCTATGAGTGTGCTTGCTGCACTCCTTGCACTGCCCAACTACTCGAATCGCGTATGGTTGTACATTCGATCGACGACAGCATTGTTCGGATCGGAGAAAACAACGGGCTTTGCTTCAGTTGCTCTTGCATCAGAGCGTATCACAGGACACTACACCATGACCTTGTCGTTACTCTACCTCGTTCAGCAACTATTCCGAGAAGCCTCTGTTTCAGTCCTTCCTGACAACCAGCGGCTGCAGCAGCTCAAAGAAGAGGTTCTCTTACGAGCGGCTCGGTTTGTACACACGGAAATCTGGGTAGAGCACCTCAGTTGGAAGTACGCACAATTGGGAGATAGATTCGAGATCGGAAGGAGGCTATCTTCGTTCTATTCAGAGGTCTTGGAGCACACCCCGCCAACTTTGCAAGATGGACCATTCACTACTCTGAGCCAGAGTATCGCGGACGCCCTCCTGTTCCGAGCGACGACGTCGAGCATCAACCCGCTAGTTTCGGCCATTACATCTGGTGGACACATACTTCGGATGCTCTATGCTTCTCGTCGACTGAGCGATGCAAGACGCCTCGTGTTCCTTCTCGAATCACATCTCCACCTCAGTGCATTGTTATTGAACTACAAACAACAATCCGTCTCTGCGTCAACCCCATGCCTCCTCGAACAAACCCTTTCGTCTCGGGTTGTCGGGGGCGCTGCTTCCTTCGATAGTGTCCGAGCGAAAGCTGACCCTATCGATGTCATTGCCAATTATATCAAGGATCGGGACATGGGCACGACAGTACCGCTGGAAGCTATGCAGCTCTTATATGCGCTTCTCTCGTCGTTGTCGGTGTCCTATTCGTCTCCGCCTACTATCATTGGGCATCTTAACGATCCTGAGGCGACCGTAACATCCCTGGTACGGATTGCGCAACACCCCTATGACGATTTGCAGTTGAGGAACGCGATTTGGAGGTTCATCGCACTGGCTGTGGACAAAGAGCCAGCGCTGGCAAGTTTGTTCGTTACTGGGAAATTTAGGACGGGCTTGGAGGTTCGGGTGAAGGACGAGAGAGGGAAAGGAGGGGAGAAGGAAGAGGATAACGATAAGGCAAAGGAGAAGGAGAGGGAGAGGGAGAAAGGGTTGAATGCAACGGACGTCGCTCGTGAGGCTTTGGGGAACTGGAGGGAGATGTGGGAGTCCAACCCGCAATTGCTTGCATCCGTTCTTCGTTTCATCTGTATTGTATGGGAGCACGGGTTGGAGCACAAGGCAGTTATCACTTCACTCCGTCAAAGCGATGAGCTCTGGGACCAGTTGAACGAGCTTGTCCAAGAAGACCTCGGACCTGCCCCACCACATGAAACTGAAGCTTTCATCGTCCTGGAGAATGCCCGGCACTCGAACGCACACGATGCAGTATCATCCTATGCTTATCGAACACTCTCGAAGGCCTACGCTGTCCGTGTGTTTGGACTTGATATCGATGTTGGCGCCCAGCTAAACGGAAAGGACTCAAAGCCGCTGAGCCTCATTAAGCTCGAGCCCTGCTTCAAGGAAGAGGATCGGCTCACGGACCTCCTATCTGATGCATCTGCTAACACCTATTCCCCCGAACTCTACGATCGGCTCATCGAACTCCTTAAGAGCAACTTCCCTGGCCTTGTGCTGGAACACTTCGAGATCCAGAAACCCAAGGACGTCCGCGAATTTGGCGATGGATATACTTTCAACATTTCCCTCTATCGCACTCGCCTGCGCCCGTTCCCTCGACCGACGGCCACTGCACTGGAGGTTCTAGATTCTGCCGAGAAGCAACTTCTGTCCATCAACATGAACCTCTCATTGACAGATGCGCAGAAAGCTATGACAGAGTCTTGGGAGTTCCTTGTGCGCAAAGTGGTTCCTCATATCAGAGGTAACGGCACTGCAAGGACCAATCTCTTAGCGGTTGCTGCATCAATGTCATATGCCATTGCGGACGAGTCGAGGTCGGGTGAGGTGATGGCTGCCATTCATCAGGCACGGTTGTCGCTACTGCTCGGCGTCCTGGAGCTTGCATGGTTCTCGTTGAAGGAACAACCTGAGGAAGTGCAGAACTTCGTGGAGATGGTCAAGAATGTGCGAGGGATCATCTTGAATGAGGCCCAATCACCTGCAAATGCGATAGTACAAGCCTCGGTCATTCCTTTCCACCGAACGCTCCTCCAGATCATCTATTACTCGGTCAAGCAGGGAAGGTCGTTGGCCCGGAGGGAGAAAGTGTTCAATGCCGAGAAACGACTCGTGCTTTCGACATTTATCGAGGCTACTCTTTCCTTCGTTATCGAGGCACTTCGTATCGTCTTCATTACTGCGCGGATGAGAGTGGATGTGGATGTGGACAGGGACATGGAACTCTTGGTATCTGTTTTCGAGCAGTGCATACGCAGCGATATCAACCCTTCGTCGACATACTGGCTCGTGAGGTGCCAGGAAACAGACGTCATCCGGACGAGCCTTGACTTATATGCGCATATTGATCTCGTCGGCCTTACGGATCTACCACTCCTTCACTCGAATAAACGACCTCTATATGCACCACATATTTTGCAATTCCATATGGCCTTGGCGGGCAATGCGACCGCTGCAGAACGCCTGGCTAGCGAAGGCATCTTGACTGCGTACAGCAACAACTTCATCAGTTCTGCGATAAGCACTGGGCAAATCAATGTCGTGTTGCCAGAACTCCCCAGTGAACGCAGCCCTGCCCACCTGGTATATTGTTCTATGATTGCCATTGTGTCAGCCATCGTCACGGCTCTTGGTCGTCATAACCATTACTTTGACGCTGAAGTATGTGGCTTCGTGCAGCTGTATGGAGAACAATTTGCTCGTGCCCTCACTTGGACGATCGGAGATCCAATTACGTTCCCTCTGTTGGAGGAAGCAGAGCAGGTCGTCAATCTGTTCTACGCTGTCGCTGCCAATTCCCCCTCAACTTCACAATCCAACCCCGTCGTCGAGAAGATTCTTCGTTCTTTCACCACCCATGCGCTCAATCTCCTACAGCAACTGAACTATGCGATCACCCACCCCAATCATCTCGCTAGCCTGCTTGAGCCCGTGACGTCCGACGAGCGATCGCAGTTCGAGAAAGAGAAACCCTCTGTGGATCCCCTAAAGCGGCCGTTGGTTACGCAGCTACTACATCGCATGTTCAGGTTGTCTAGTAATGTTGTCGGCACGTTGATCGTGATCAGCAAAGCTGACTCTGTCCTTCTTACTCCGGAGGAAGAGTGGCCAATCCACGAGGCTCTCATTGTTCCCGTAAGCCTGTTGCTTAACTCAAATTTTGACAGTAACTTACAATGTCTTACAGCACTCAAAAGTTGTCCTCGGCGAGCCGGCCTCGCTCGGAACCCTTCTCGAGCTCGGCAATTGCACCCTCGACGTCCTACGAGACCTTGTCAATCGCCAACCCTCTCAGTCCATTACCACAACCTCAATCTTGGCAACACCATCGACAGAACCCCTTGATGTCAGAAGGAGCGTGATCACCGCTCGGCGCAATCTCGAAGGAATCCTCACATATGCGGTGATCCAGCTTGTTATGTGGCTTTCTAAACCCGATTTCGAGCACTCAACATCTCCCGACATGGATATCGAAACTGATTCAAGCGCAATGGCAATGGATGCTAGTAGACCTGAAGCCTCACTAAAAGAACGCGTCCGAGGGTCTGCAAGGACAGTGCAGTCTTTGTCAATGGCTGAGCGATTGAGAAGGGGTATGACGAGCGAGATGGCGTCGGATTTGAAGGAGTTGTTGAACAAGGCGAAACCAATTATCGCCAAGAGTGGGACGATTGTTGGAAAGGAGTCGGTGGATATTGTACAGATATTGATCAACTTTTTGCAGGATCATATTAGTTCGACGGCCTAATCTGTTTATCGTGTTTTGCATGTATGTAGTTCCTTTCTCCTTTTTTTCTGCGATTGTATTGGTTTTCTCTTGTCGTGTGATGGCAATATCGTGTAGATAGTCTTCTATAATGTGTATTCCAACAGCTTTTCTTACTCAGACGAGCTGCTATTCTGAGGAGCCCACTACCAGTTGGCCAGGTGGGGTCTTCTTCCCTCGTCGATGGCTATATTGGCGTTGTACTTATATACCCCCCCAAAGATGCTCAGTGGCAGTGATCACGCACGTTCTGTTATGAACGTGAACCTAAATCCCGAGGCCTTAATTGACTGACTTGTAGTGGGTGCTATAATCTATCGTCCGAACGCCTGGATTAGACACGGCCGAATTACTCCTCACTTCCATAATCCGATCTTTATTCTCGCACTCCTGCTAAAGCTATTATCGCCTTCCATTCTATTCTCCAATAAAGGACGAGTGAATCAGCTTTTATGCTGTTGACAAGCGCCGTTACGGCATAACCTCCATCGTGTGACACACGTTTCTTGCCCCCCCTTCCCTAGCTATTTCATTTAAGAATACCTCCAAAAGCCTGACAAGCCGGCGTTTGCTGCACCTTTGACGTGCGGGGGGCGGCTGTGGCTGAAAGACACCTCGTCCATAAGCTCTCTCATCTATCTTTTACCACGAGCGTCTCTGTCAAAATGCCTCCTAGACAGGCAACCAATTTTCCAGGAGGGGATTTTTCCCCACAATCCCCCCATGGATATAACGAATTCCGGGATGTCCTCTCTGATCCGTCCGGCGTTATGGTCTACTCTCCCCTCCTCCCTTCTCAAGACTCCCATATCGAATTGGCCGACTCCGAGGAAGTCGTCGAGGAGGGGGAAGTAGATGAGGCGATAGAAGAGCCTGAAGTCACACCAGAACATCCGACCTCGAGGTGGTCGTGGTCAAACGCTTTACCCTCAACCCTCTCCTCTTGGTTTTCTCGAACCCCCCACGCACCGTCGCCTTCTGGCAGAAATGCGGATGGCCAACGTTTTAATCCACAAACCCCCCAACGGCGATCTGATGGCCAAGCTATGCGTATCTGGATCCCTTCCAAAGATCAATTATCTATCCAATGCACGTGGTGGGGCTATCGCCTGTACGTCTATTTATTGATTTTTCTCGGAATTCCACTGTGTATTAACTTGCGTGTAGGTTCCTCCCACCTCCCATCATCGACATTCTCGATGACAAGCAACTTGAAACTGCTAAGCGTGCGGCCATGATCACAGCTGCACTCACCTGGTTTTTCGATAACCTTCCCATCAGTAGTCTCCCTCCCGTCCTTCAACCAGCTCTCTTCCTACTACAACGTATCTCGCCCTACCCTGGATGTATTGGAACACTTATCTCGTGGAGCTGGATCGCAATCAAGAACTATGATAAAGGGTTTGGTGTTACACTCAGTGCGACGTGGATACTCCCCATCGCCCTAATACCAGGTACCTGGCACGAACGAGATTGGCCGAGTAGTCCTCCCCCGCCTGAATTGACACCCTTACCTCCAGACATAGTCCTCTTACAATCCCCGCCTGTATCCCTACTTCTCGCCAATGAACCCACGTCACAATCAACATCAACACCAGACTGGTCCACAGCCCTACCACCCTCATTATTGACAACTCCTACTGCATCTCCTGCCGTTTCCTTCGTCACTGCTCCCAGTTCCCCTATCCATTCACCCCCGATACAGACACGCTCAAATATATTGAACCCGACAAACCTCGTTGCGAATTTACCACTTGGCAACCTACGAGAATTCTGGATGCCCGCTCGTCCGATGTCTCTCCAGGAGCAAATGGTTCGCTTGTCATTATCTCCCGCCGCGGCATATCCATCACCTACAAACACTGACCAATCCTTATCTGTCCCTGCCTCAGCTTCCACGTCGATGGATGTATTCGTGTCTGATTCGACATCTACAACCACATCTGCGTTTCTACAAGAGCCCACTACTATGATTACGGAAGACATGCAGCCCTCGGACCCGGTCGATCCGAACGATATAAACTTCTTGAAGGGTCCAAAGTGGAAGTGTTCCCCTCTTCCGCCGGAAGACCTATAGATGGAGCTGCCGAAGGGGGAGTCGCCAGGTGGAAGAACATTACACGAACTGATTCTGCCATTCTTGTAGCCCTGTGTATTTTTACGTGTGAGACGTGTATTTTGTTTTCCATCTCTTGTATTAAGAAGGCCCTTCTGTAGGTGCAATTCCCGGCTCTGTGATAGCTCATGCATGTCATTAGTGCATTGTATTTTACTTCTTCGCCGATTCAGTTGTACTCACCATCGACCCGCCGCATTTTCATCAAATTCGAAATTTCCCTCTTGTAAATCCTTATGTAAATCCGATAATAAGTGGGAGATTGACTGTGTAGTGAACCAAAGGGCATGGATGCAAGCTCCATCAGTCTCGTCAGGCCACCAAAGCCTCTTGGACCTCCCCAATTGATGATAACTACTCCCATTCCTTTCGAACTGGGATTTCCTACACCGTACCATAAGGCCAAAGACCTCTTCACAAAATACTCCTAGAACTTATTCCCTTCCGCATCCAGTGCTTATTCCCATCAGGTGCGAGATCACTCCCGACAATAGTATGAGTGCGTAGAAAAATACTATACACCAAGTCGTTGGTCCCAATAGGTGTGTTGATGCTTGCCCCAATATATAACTTTCCAAGTGTATGTATTTGACACATGAGCAACTCCCCGCGCTACTTTATAATTTCAGGGTTGTTATAAGCAAACTTCCTGAACGGTCGTTCAGCACTGGGTATTGGCATAAACTTGAGTGGCGAAGCACTGATGCCAGGTCAATCAGTCAGAATATGTCTTGCGAGGAGAATCAAAAACTCACGGCATAGTTGTCGGCGTTGGAGATCTTCTGAGGATCTGTGAGTTGTTGGTTGGTGTCACAACCGTAGTTCACGTCCTTGGTTCCACTAGTGGCGTGGGTGAGCTATGAGAGATCGGGGCGTTAGAACACCAGAATAAGAGGATTTATGTTTCGAGGCATTTTCATACCTCGTGCAAGGTAGTGCCACCACGCGCATTGCGAGAAGCGACGGTAGTAACAGTGCAGAGTGTGTTGGTCGGAGCCTCATCAAAGAAGATGGAACAATAGTAAATCTGCAAAAAAAAAAAGGGTCGACATTACGATAGAAGATAAATGGGATCAAGGCGCACGTCACCGGTCGAGAGCAAAGTATAAGCAATAATTCCGGGGCCACAAACTTCAAGTTCATCGGTGCAGTCCATTCTAATAATCCAGGTCAGCTCCCAGTTTCCGTTACTACCCCCAGTGGATTACTCACGAGCGAGAGGACGAGTTCTCGTTTGCAACAGCATTCAAGATTGTAATGACCTGAGATGTCGGGTTCGCGCCAAAGTACGCTGTATACACCGGATCTGAAGCGCCCTTACTCGAGACGTACGACGAACTAATTGAAGCCAATGATTTAGCTTCAATGTAGCTCCCATTCATGAAGGCTGTCTGCGTAGCATTCGCGCAGAAGAATGTCTCACGCTTGATGAGAGGGAACTCGCGCTTCGCGACATCGCCCGTAACTTCGACTTCAACATTGCTCGAGGCAGCGGAAATCCTGGAGAAGGCAGAGTTGGAGCTGATGGCAAAGTCCGCCACTGGAGAGAAGGTGAATTTTCCGGGGCCAGCGGTGGCGAAATCGAAGAGGTGGGAAGCTGAGTGGATGTATCAGCGTATATTTCGCGCGTCAAGTAAAATGCGTTCTTACCATCGTGGTTCACGGTGATAGTCTCACCAGGACTAATGGACACATATGCAGATTCACCAGCTTTCTCCAACGAGACCGACATCTATATGCAATAATCATCAGCTATGTCAAATAAACGAGACGCAGGGGCCCTCACCTTTATACCAGTGAACTTGACATCCTCCCCGTCCTTCGTAACGGTGAAAGATCTAGTCGGGAGCTTATCATCGAGGATGGTTGCGTACTTCAAGATCTTGACAGTCTCAGCACCATGGTTGGTAACGGAAGCAGTGAACTTGAGGTCATCAATCGAGCTGATACTACGAGAGGGCCCAGTAAGGGATACAGTGAGATCGTCTGATCTCCTGTACGGAGTCGCGAGAGCGATACTGAGGAAGCCGAGAGCGACGAGAGGGCGGAAGAACATGATCACTGCTGTAAGGCCTTGAGAGAGGATTACACCACGGGGCGTTGACTGTCGCTCACTACCTTCTTAGTCCCTTTATACGTGGCAGACCTCGGAATATGCACCAAGCAAGGTAGTTGGGAACGTCATGGCCGGATTTTGAACCATGTGCGAGAAGCAAGCAGGGAGTGTCATTGGCGCAGAGGGGTGGTGGAAGAGGCGCCAGGAATCACGGACATAAGAGCGAACGCATGGTTAGGAATGTGGAGAAACTGAAAGGATTGAGGTGAGTCTCTCCTATTTTTGTGTTTATCGCCATATTTATAGAGCCTGTGCCTCGAAATAACGCTGGCATCCCAAGCAATGAATGCAAGTATAGCCAATAGTTTGTGGCACATTTCTAGTGTCTTGTAATATGAGTCGGGTTCGCGATACAAACAATGACACTACTTACTCTCTAGAACATACTCAAGATTCCTCCCATTTTTTGAGGCGTCTCAGACCCCAATGTTCAACGTTCAACGCTCGGAGTAATCGCAAACAGATATAGAACACATCTTCGTGAGAACAAACGGCGACTCTAAAAAAGATGGGCCGGAGACAGAAGGCATTCAACACACTGGTCACAAGATCAATTACCTGAACGCCAGAGCCCTTGATGCTAACAACTTCGGATATATGCCAGGTGGAGGTGGAGTTCGTTATGTTCTGCTTTTTGTCAATATACCATACCGATGCCTTGGATTACAACTCAACTGTTGGATGTTACGGTGTCGAAATGACGTCGAGCAAGCGAGGTTCATTGTACTTTGACACGCCAGATAACTGAGGGCCACTGGTGCAGAATCGGTTCCCGGAGTTTAAGACCTGGCGAGGATCGCTGGATGTGGATGGACAGTATGACCTAGTGTGACGGTGATGAGCTGGCAGGGACACATGATCTTCAGGACCGAGCGAGTCCGAAAGTTTGATAAGAGTACAGGGAGGACAGGCACAGAGGATAACGAGAATGACAGTTATGGTGAATGATTCATGATGAAGAGGGGGTGGTCGTATAGATACCCATTGTCGTTCTATAAACAAAACGATGTATTTTCCGGCAAAGCACCGTACTATGAATCGTCCAAGAATAACAACAACCGCAATACGGGAGACAGCCTGCTCGAGTAGAAGTGTCTGACTGGGTCCCTTCAGAGCCGCTAAGCGCCAATTGGGAAAATGATCAACTCTGTCTGAGGTTGTTGGATCCGACTGCATTGGCGGGGGCGTAAGCCTCGAGGGTCGAACGGGTCGAAACGATTTACCAAGATACGCTGAATTTTGCTGAGTTTGACCAGATCCCAATGAGCCCATGATCGTGTAGGACTAAACATGACAGTACCACCCTGGTCATTCCCGGATCCGAGTAGAACTAACGATACGTGGTTTCCCCACTGTCGAAGGATGAAACAAGAGTCCTCTGTCCGCAGACCTGACTAGTGTGGCTGCCAAACTCATCACCAACAGGTTGGGAGCACATGGGTACGCCAAACGTTGTATGAGGGTGCGCGGTGTCGGAATAGAGCAGACACAACATCGAGAGAGGAGTTTGATACACCTGGCGAGGCACGAACGAGGTGTGAATATGTTATGTGTGACCTAGATTCGCCCCACACCGAGTTGCTTCTGATCCAGGAGAGTACGACGAAGAACGGGGAGACTTTTGCGGTTTTCGCCCTTGCGAAGGGGCTCGTTAGAGGGCTTAACCGCTGTCCTAACCCGCCTTAGTTCCAGAAGCGACAGAATTAGACTACCTATCTAAGGACCACTGGGAGAGTATGATCACGTGTTGTGGGCTGCAACGGCGGCGACCCCGGGACCCTGCGGCGGTACTCCCCCATTGGACCCCTCGGTGTGATAAGAGGCCGGCAGACTGTCTGATTCTTGGAACCAGGACTTTTCCGTCTACTCTGTTTGTAATGCAACCCGTGGCAGACGAAGCATCCCGGATCAGGCCAGGCCGTCCCCGGAAGGGAGGTGGAAAGATACCAACGAAGTGTGAAGCCCCATCCCGGTCCAGCGAGTTGCTAATCACTCGTTCACTGCCGGCGACCGGACCGTGTACACACAATTATGTCTTCTTCGTCGTCGCTATTATCCCCGTAGCCATCTGTGCACGTCCTTCAGACGGTTTTATCAGACCTTCGGTCCCGAACGTATTCACCTGTGTCCACATTATCCTAGGTCACAACAGGTCACGCCGTCCCGTCTTTCCTCATGCAAGTGATTCTCGCTGGGCATGAATTTCGAACTCCCCGGCCACTCCTTGATCATCCGACACACCAATTGCCAAGCACAGGGAACTCTATCATGGCAACATAACAACCAGTGACTCCGTTCCACAATCCGAAGCATGGGAGCGCTATATAGACAAGCGGCAGAACGCAATAAACTCCACCTCCACTTGGCCCATACCCGAAAATGCGGGGGGTCATAAGCCCTGCCGTTTAGGCGAATGTTCTTATCACCATCATCATGCTCTATCACCTTCTTTGGGCCCAGATTTTATTCTCACGAGGTTGTGCTCTATACCCATTTGCAATCCCTCTAAGCGTTGAGATAGGGGACGTCTTCAGGAAATTGAGTCTTCTTTGGAGGGTGAGTAACATACCGGTTGTATTGTGGATCTGGCACCCATACCGCAAAATGGAAATGCAGATTACCGCCAGCAATGGTATTTTTCAATTGGGGTAGCAGAATTATCCGAGGTATAAAACACGGAACAGGCGAAGTTCAGCTTGATGCGTTCAGCTTCTCTGTATTCCTAGCCATGCGTTCACTGCTAGATCTGTGATTTCTGCCACCTCTGCCACTTCTTCTCTACCTCGATATCTTCTCCTTGTTCTCCTCTCGCACATGGTCCAAACATCCGAAACAATTCTTTATCGCCTTGGCTAGCGCATGTTGCGAGAGGACCACAGGATATAAAAGCTCTGAAAGCGTACAGCGAAAGCCAACACCAAGCAGTGTCTTCAATCCTCAGAGCTTAACCATGTTCCGCCCTCTCGTTGCACTCAGCCTTTTCGGTATTGCTCTTGCGACTCCGTACAAGAGGACAGATGGCCTCACGGTCTTCGTCACTGGACCCTCTAGTAGCGTCAGCTCTATTGACGACCTCAAGTTCATTGCTTCCATCACCAATCATGGCGCTGAGACTGTCAAGGTCTTGAAGTATGCAACTATCCTCGATGATAAGCTCCCAACTAGGTCCTTCACCGTCACGAAGGACGGGGAGGAAGTCAAGTTCACTGGTATCAAGGTGGGGGTTACTTTGTTTTGTTAATCTCAGGCTGACATTGTTGGATGTAGATGTCCGTCTCGTTGGACAAGGCCGGTGACTCCGCATATGCAACTATCAACCCTGGTGAAACTATTACTGTAAACCACGATGGTAAGAACCTATTACGGTCGACACGCAGACATACGTTGATGTCGGCCTTTTTAGTCGCCCACCTCTTTGACTTTGCCACCGCTGGCCCTGGGAAATTCACCTTCTCCCCCTTGGCCAACTTTGCTATTAACTCCAACTCCGCCCTGTCCAGAATTTCCGCTGCCTCGAGTAACATTGAAGTCGAGGTTACGGGCGATGTCGCGAAACGCGAGCTGCCTCTCAACAAACGCGCGGTGGACATCTGCACGGATTCTACCCTGAAAGCATTCATTGACGGGAGCTACACTGAGGCTAAATCATTGGCTTCGATTGGTTCATCATATGTTTCGAGCCAGGGAACTTCTGACTCGGTGTTCGAGGGATACTTTGGCTCGAATTCGGCATCCGCGGTTACTTCAATCTTGAATGCCGTTTCATCTGAGAGTTCGTCCTCGCGCACGTGAGTAGTCCGTTATGTGTCATATCGGAAGCTAGGAGCTAACCTGGGCTATAGACTGAGCTGCGTCGATGATTATGACGTCTGCGGCGATGGTGTAATCGCTTACACCGTTATCGCGACTACCGACGTATGTCTCAATCCAATTCGGCTTTCATCCTATTTATAATGCTTGTTCTATAGATCTACTACTGCGATATCTTCTTCGATGAGGTCCCATCAAGCAATCTCTGCAGTGGTACTACCGTTGCTTCTCGCAACATCCGTGGTGGTACTACATTACACGAGGTATGGATTTAATACCTTGGAACACAATCATCATCCTGACTCCCTGGTCCATTGTAGCTCACCCACGCCGTTGGTGGAACTGACGATATTAACTACGGCTGTGCTGCCGACCAGAGTCTCTCAGACTCCGAAAAGATCAGCAACGCTGACAACTTCAA